>JAIUZE010045427.1:0-52833 GCA_022085475.1 Heliosperma pusillum | reverse complement strand
ATCTTCACCTATTAAAAACAACAAAAACACAATGATAATTACTAACACCGAAATTATGCTCAAAATCATCTTAAATCGACATAATGAAAACTGAAATTAAAACATACTAAGTTGTAGATCTTGAAGAGAGGATTCCGAAAATATAAATTTTGTGAAAATCGGACTAGAAACGAAGAAATTATGATGAAATTAGTGATTGAAAGGAAGAAAAAAGTTAGGGTTTGGTTGATGTTGATGATGAATGTTTTAGAACACAAATGATAGGGTAAGGGGACTGTCAAGAGTCAAGGGAAGTTTTGGTCTATTTTTTTTTGACTCGGTTTTGATTCGTTTTGACGGAAATTCGAATTATTCGTCAAACGCGATTTTCGACAACACTAAAGTTTTTAAACACGAGTTTACTAGAAAATTAAGTACCCCAATGCCTAATATCCTAACTCATTTACCCAACGACCGTAAGAAATGGAAAATCCCATTTTTACGACTTTTCTTTGAAATACTCTTTTATTAAAGAAAAAGGTTTAAATATAGGTTAAATTACTTTTAAACATTTCCAAACTATCAAAAATAATTATATTACTTCAAAATAAAATAAAATTATATTTTGTCGAATTATTATTATTTCAATTAAATTAATATTAAATTAAAGTTGATTTAAAATATTATTTTTAAAATATAATAACGGTCCAAATTTACAGGGTGTTACAATCATCCCTCCTTTTAAAAAGTTTCGTCCCCGAAACTTAGAAGAAAGAATCATTGTATATATATAAGTCTATCTTTTAAAATCAAATAAATAAAATTTTCAAGATATGAACGTATGAAAATATAAGTGTCCTTTCAATGGAACGAAGATACTCTTGTCGATCACTCAAGAACATCAATATTCCAATTCAAGGACATAAAAATACACTTTTACACCAACGAATGAGCAAACTAATTATCGGACGTCTCCAATACCAAGCTTTAACACCCATTGACGTTAAAACCAGTGAAAAACATTAAAATATTTTCAACACCTTTAGTTTAAAATTTTTATAATAAGGGTAATAACTCCACTAGCTAGAACTAAATTCTAACTACGGTTTCTAAACACTAAGCAAGGACTATTAACGCGGAGAATACGTAAGAAAAAGGAATAACCTCACGAGAAGAGTTCGGGATATTTAGCTAACATAGAAGATTCAGGCTCCCAAGTTTATTCTTCGACATTTCCACAACGCCAGAGGACACGAACTAGGGGCACAACTTTGCTCCTAAGTTGCTTGTTTGCTCTTTCAAGGATCCGGATCGGCCTTTCTTCCAAAGTCAAGCTAGGCTCTAAATCTAGAATTTCCTCTTGAATGACATGGCTCGGATCACTAATGTACTTCCTTAACTGCGATACATGGAAGACATTATGAACCTTGCTCAAATTCGGAGGCAACTCCAAACGGTAAGCAACGGAACCAATCTTTTCAAGCACACGGAATGGACCAATATATTTGGGACTTAGCTGCCCTTTTACACCAAACCGTTTCACCCCTTTCATAGGTGATACCTTGAGGAATACTCGATCATCAACTTCAAAGGCAAGTGGTCGACGACGGATATCGGCATAAGATTTATGTCGGTCTTGAGCGGATTTCATGCGCTCTCTAATGATCTGAACCTGATTGACGGTCTCAGTCACCAAATCGGGTCCTAACACATGAGCATTTTGGACTTGATCCCAACAAACAGGAGTACGACACTTCCTACCATACAAAGCTTCATAAGGTGACATTTTAATAGAGGCTTGATAGTTATTGTTGTAGGAGAATTCAACAAGAGGTAAACATTTCTCCCAAGAAGTATGAAAATCTAAGGCACAAGCTCGGAGAAGATCCTCTAATGTCTGGATAGTCCTCTCAGTCTGTCCGTCTGTAGCGGCATGAAAAGCTGTACTCATTAGTAGCTTACTACCCATGGCTTCTTGTAAAGCAGTCCAGAAACGAGAACAGAATCTAGGGTCTCGGTCTGAAATTATATCTTTAGGAACTCCATGGTAGCGTACTATCTCTTTCACATAGGCACCAGCTAGAACATTTAAATTCCATGTTTCCTTGATCGGTATAAATCTAGCACATTTGGTCAGTCGATCTACAACTACCCAAACAACATCCTTTCCACCAGTAGTTCTAGGTAAAGCCATCACAAAGTCCATGGCTATGGACTCCCATTTCAAAAGAGGAATATCCAAAGGTTGTAGCAAACCTCCGGGTTTCTGATGCTCAATTTTCACTTTCTGGCAGGTAAGACATTTGCTAACATAATCTTAAACATCAATCTTCATTCTAGGCCACCAAAATTGTAATCTCAAGTCTTTATACATCTTGTCACCACCAGGATGAATAGAATAAGGAGAAAGGTGAGCCTCAACAAGGATCCTCTTTCTCAACTTAGCTACATTCGGAACATACATCCTACCATGGTAACGAAGATATCCATCACTATCCACCACACAATCCTTAGCTTGCCCAAGCTGAATTTTTGCTTGAATGGATTTGAAAGTAGCATCTTCAGGTAGGCAAGTACGGATCTCACGGTAAAAGGCAGGTTCTGCACTCAAGGCACTAAGATGATCAAAGCCCTTCTCAACCAGGCTTATCCTTAACTTTTGAAATTCTACGATAAATTCATGAGGTAATTCACGGATAGTGTTCAAAGAGTGACAAGTCTTTCTACTCAAAGCATCGGCCACCACATTTGCTTTCACTTCATGATAAATTAATTCAGCATCATAATCATTCACTAACTCTAGCCATCTTCTTTGCCTCATATTCAACTCTTTCTGGGTAAAAATACATTTCAAGCTTTTATGGTCGGTATAAATTCGGCAATGAACTCCAATAAGGTAATGTCTCCATGTCTTCAAGGCATGCACCACCGCAGCTACCTCAAGATCATGAGTCGGATAATTCACCTCGTGAACTCTCAGCTGTCGAGAGGCATAAGCAATAACCTTTCGATTTTGCATTAAGACACAACCTAGACCATATTTTGAAGCATCACAATAAACATCATAGTCCACACCATCCTCAGGTAAGGTCAACACTGGAGCAGTAGTCAACCTAGTTTTCAATTCCTGGAAAGCATTCTCACATTCATCGGTCCACACAAACTTAGACTCCTTCTTCAACAATTGAGTCATCGGTCTAGCTATCTTAGAAAAATCTTTCAAAAATCGACGGTAATAACCCGCCAAACCAAGGAAACTTCGAATCTCAGTCACATTTTTCGGACTCTTCCAATCAACAACGGCTTCAATTTTGGCAGGATCTACCATAATACCATCTTTGGATATGACATGTCCAAGAAAAGCTACTTGATGCAACCAAAATTCACAGTTAGAGAACTTAGCAAACCACTTTTGACGACGAAGAATGTCTAAAATGATACGGAGATCTTTGACATGATCTTCATCATTCTTTGAGAAAATTAAGATATCATCAATGAATACCACAACACATTTATCGAGGTACTCACTAAAGGTACGATTCATTTGATCCATGAAGATAGCAGGAGCATTAGTCAATCCGAAGGGCATCACTTTAAATTCGAAATGTCCATATCTCGTGCTGAAAGCAGTCTTAGGAATATCGGATTCACGAACTGGAATTTGATGATAACCCGATCTAAGATCAATATTGGAAAAAGTAGAAGCACCACGTAATTGGTCAAAGAGATCATCAATTCGTGGAAGAGGATATTTGTTCTTGACTGTCACACGATTAAGTTCACGATAATCGATACAAAGTCGCATAGAACCATCCTTTTTCTTCACAAAGAGAACGGGAGAACCCCAAGGAGAAGCACTAGGCCTAATAACGCCTTTCTCAATCAAGTCATCAAGTTGGATTCTCAACTCTTTCAATTCGGAAGGAGCCATACGATAAGGAGCTTTAGCAATTGGTCCAGTTCCAGGAACTAGATCAATGGAAAATTCAACATCTCTTTCAGGAGGAATTCTGGGTAATTCATCGGGAAAAATATCTGGATATTCACAAACAATAGGAACATCCTTCAAAGGAGGAAGAGAAGAATCAGAAGTAGTCACTACGCATAGAAACGCTTGATGACCCTTCTTCAAAACATTCACCATTTTCATAGCTGAGATTAATTTCACACTAGTTTGCTTTCTAACTCCTTGAAAAGATACACGAGTACCCAAAGGACTTTTAAGAATAATCTTTTGATCTCGGCATTCGAATCGAGCATGATAAGTAAATAACCAATCCATGCCCAGAATAACATCAAATTCTTCAAGTGTGAATCGAAAGAGATTAGCCGGAAAAATAGATCCCGATATTGATATAGGAACATTGGAATAGATATTAGAACAGGAAAAGATGTCACCGGAAGGTAAAGATATATCCGTGCTTTCACCAAGCGAAGATTCAAGAGGTAATTTGTCGGAGAGTTTCATCGATATGAATGACAAAGAAGCACCTGTATCGAATAAAAATAAACAAGGAACTTTAAATATTAAGAACGTACCAGTGACTATATCTGGGTGTGCCTCAGCCTCAGCACGGCTCATCAAGAAAATACGACCTCTCGGTCTCTCAGAAGTAGCAGGTGTAGTAGCAACAGCAGTCTTCTTCGCAGGACATACATTAGCCTTGTGTCCAGGCTTGTTGCAGAAAAAACATATAATAGGCCTATCCCTATCAAAACAACCAACTCCGGGATGTGCTGGCTTCTTACACTGGTAGCACACACGATCCTTCAGTCCTTTGTTGTTGCTAGGAGATAGATTACGAGCACCTTGATTTGCTTGACCACTCGGAAAAAACCTTCTCTTATTAGGATAAGAGGGAATGGAAGAAGCAACATAAGGCCTAGAAGGAACAACGTAAGGCCTAGGAGTAGGATAGAATGGCTTCTTGCCAAGAGATGTACTAGAAGCACAAGCCTCTTCATCAATAGCTTTAAGACAGCTCTCGGCCCATAAGTCATCATCGTAGATCGAGACAAAGGATGTAGAATCTCTACGAATCATACTCTTAAGCTTTGGAGTAAGCTTTTCAAGATAAAAGAAAACTTTTTCATCTTCATTTTTGACAAGTCTAGTGGCATAGGGAGAAAGTTCATTGAATTTATCGGTAAAGGCTTGAACAGAAAGATTTCCTTGCTTCAATTCCATGAACTCTTTAAGTCTTGGTTGTTTCAGCTCTTTTGGATAGAATCTAGTTTCAACTAGATCCTTAAAGCGATCCCAACCAAAGCCAGGTTCAAGAATGGAAGTAGGACCAGTCATAGACCACCATCTATCCGCTTCTTTCACAAGGAAATGAGAAGCCAATTTCACCTTGTCACCTTCACGAACTTCATACAAGGCAAAACTCTTCTCCAATTCACGGAACCATTCAGTGAGTGCCACTGGATCTACTTCACCACCATACGTCTTGGTGTTGTTTCGAGTTAATTGATTTGCCACCCAAGTATAAGTGCCAGGGGCCCCTTCTGGAGGCGGAGTAGGAAGAGGAGCAGGAACAGGTTGGTTTTGTTGATTCTGAAGAATCTGAGTAAGAGCTTGCAGGATTGCATTATCTACAGCTTTTCTTGGAGGAGCCATCTTACAAAAGAAGACATTGGCTTACTTAACAAAGACTTACTTAACAAATAGCAATCACAAAGAGACTACAACATAAAGTCCTAAATCTACCCATCCTACCCATCTCTCAAGTTTATTATTTCAAGGTCAAGTTATTTATAGTAGGGTGCACAAACGTGCGTTGGGAGCAAATAAGCTCTGATACCAACTGTGACACCCTCAAAAAATCGCGGAAAAATTAAACACGTACTTTCTAAATAAAAACTGCATGGATATGTTTGTAATAGGTTCATTTGAGTAAAAACCTGTAATTTTTAAAACCTGAACCTGTTATAAAGATATCCTAATAGAAGGTGTCAAAACATGCAAGGTTTAAACAAACTTATTTACATAACCATCGCTATAAATAGCGGAGAACAAAATGATACAAAACAAATGTACAGAGGGAGACATATGTCTCTAAAAGTGTGACATACATGTCACTACAAAATGGGAACCAATCTAAGTTCCAAGGTTACTTTGCTCGCTAGCTCGTCCGTGTACCCCATATAAGCATCACATACCTGTCAATCGCATTTTATACAAACACGAAAGCCACAGTCAGTGGGGAGTAACTCCGAGTTCTCCCAGCCACGAAATGTCATGTTAATATAACATGAAAGCATATAAATATGAGCAAATATAATACATAGCCCATTTAAAGGCTAAACCATCAAGCTTTTCATGTGAAATTCAATATAAATAACATATAGTCCTAGTATGTGAATACTAGACCAACTCAAGCTACACTATCATGTGAGTCACATATCATACGGGAATCCAAACTCTATCAACCATAGCCGGCTTGCATCTCACCTTCTATGTTTCATAGAATCATCAAACAAGAAAGGGCAATATATCTAGAGACAGGCATAAGTTCCTAGTACAGTCAATAGTCACTTTGTAACTCGAGTCTATACCACGAGGTAGGGAAGCTAGTATTTTAGCTCAGAGGTTACATTTAAAACATGGCCAAGATACAACTCAACCCTAATCCTAGACTGCGCAGACCTAGAGAAATGCGGATAAAACCACCGCACCCAAGACTCATGATAAAACCACATGAGTACCCTAAGGAGTCCACCAAAGGGTTGGCTAGTACTTAAGCTGACCATCCACTCACAAAATAGGCAGAAAAGTCATGCCCCAGCTTGGATATAAACCCACCAAGCCGGGAACACAAAGGCTATTAAGCCGTGAACATACACTCGTCAAAGACTATAATGACCTATCTATGACAATGACCGAAGATATTTACTTAGGACCTCGTCCCAAGTGAATACTTTAGCCAACTTAACAATAAGAAGGGCAAAAAGTCCAAACTTGTACACACAAATGATCACAACCTCGCTTATGGAAAGGCTACACACGAGTATAATCAAATGATAATACAACATTACAAAACAACATGGCCAAGGCATCTAATTTCCAATATATAAATTATAAATATTTAAGCATCATTTTATAATATTCATTATCAACCAAAGTCATCCAAACTTACCCCAAAGACAAATCCCCGACCCAAGTCCCGCGACGGGTCATTGGTCAAATCAGGGCTGACCGGTTTAAACCTAATTTGACCAAACTCATTCGGTCATATTGGCCCAGCTCAGAGTCTTGACTCATTTTGACTCAAATCACACAATTCAACATAATACAATTCATGTGAAAATTATCAACATAAGGAAAAATTATTCCAACTTATAAGCTAACCCATTTCCAACAATTTCTCATAATAATAAAAATTACTAATACACCAAAATATCAACATGTTCAATTGTACAAATGACAAACACAAAGCATCAAACAAAGGCTCAAACACACAACCCGAACAACAGCCAAACCCGGCCACACACATGCCACAAACACGCCACAAACACGCCGCAAACACGCCCCACACACGGCCTGTTTTGGGGCTGTTTTGGGCAGCCCTACTATCTCCTTCCTTTTCCATCCAAAACCCGTCTCAACAATGATACAAAACCATTCCAACAACACACAACCATTATCAATTCAATTCAACACTACAAACATATGAAATAACCATAAAACTAATAAACTTAACAACAATAATTCATATGAATAAAACCTAACAAATTACTACTCACATAACATCCAACACATAACAAATGTAACATTATATCGTCGAGTAACTCGGAATAGTTACCTTAAACTAGAAAAAAACAAAAGTAACCCTTGAGAAAACCTTAAAAACAGTAGCTACCCATCATCCTCTACTATATAGGAGTCCCCTATATCATCCTCATAATCTTCACCTATTAAAAACAACAAAAACACAATGATAATTACTAAAACCGAAATTATGCTCAAAATCATCTTAAATCGACATAATGAAAACTGAAATTAAAACATACTAGGTTGTAGATCTTGAAGAGAGGATTCCGAAAATATAAATTTTGTGAAAATCGGACTAGAAACGAAGAAATTATGATGAAATTAGTGATTGAAAGGAAGAAAAAAGTTAGGGTTTGGTTGATGTTGATGATGAATGTTTTAGAACACAAATGAAAGGGTAAGGGGGCTGTCAAGAGTCAAGGGGAGTTTTGGTCTATTTTTTTTTACTCGGTTTTGATTCGTTTTGACGGAAATTCGAATTATTCGTCAAACGCGATTTCCGACAACGCTAAAGTTTTTAAACACAAGTTTACTAGAATTTTAAGTACTCCTATGCCTAATATCCTAACTCATTTACCCAACGACCGTAAGAAATGGAAAATCCCATTTTTACGACTTTTCTTTGAAATACTCTTTTATTAAAGACAAAGGTTTAAATATAGTTTAAATTACTTTTAAACATTTCCAAACTATCAAAAATAATTATATTACTTCAAAATAAAATAAAATTATATTTTGTCGAATTATTATTATTTCAATTAAATTAATATTAAATTAAAGTTGATTTAAAATATTATTTTTAAAATATAATAACGGTCCAAATTTACGGGGTGTTACACCTACCCAATCTCCTATCTAGTCCCAAGCTCCGAGCACACTCTAACCACCACCACCGAGCGTCGATCCCACCCAAACCACCTATAACAAACGAATCCCCGCAAAGTCGCAAACCACCACAACACCAACATCATAAGTGTCGCCTTCCAACAACAACACTAACCCAGTCTCCTCTTTGGAAGTACTCATAGTCACATACAACATCTTTTCGACCACCAACACTCACCCGGTCATTCGAGTAGTGTTTAATTTTGGAAAATTTTGATCAATTAAAAAGGAATTTGGTTGGTGAATTGAAATTAGGGATTGGGGTGGGGTGATTTTAATTGAAAGATGATCCTACTGGTATTTAGGTATTTTTTTTATAGGTTTGATGTGAGAAAGTCAAAATATTTGTTTTATTGAGGTTTGATGTGTTTGATGCTTTGGTCAGGCGAGTGTTGTGTTGGTGTTACTGCGGTAGTGGTAGTGGTAGTGGTTTGCTGTTGCTATTGGTGTTTTTCTTCTTGTGAATTTAAACTACAATCATAGTACCAAAAAGGTATGTTGTTAATTCGAATATGTAGGCGAATGGATATGTAATCCCATGGATGGACTCAACCAGCTATAGATTTGGCATGGTGTGTTGGTTCCTTGGTGAAAGTGTGGTAGGAGAGAGAAAGTAGGATGTCTTGGTGGTGTCCACCCGACGATGATTAGTTTTAGGGTTGAGGTTGTAGCGTAGGTAGTGGGTGTGGTGGTTGTGATGGGATGGTGGTGGTTGTTATTGGGTTAGTCTGAGATTTAATGATGGCATTTTTATGATTTGGTGGTCTGAGAATGATTAATGGTAGTGTTTTTATGATCAATGATGAGAATGATAATTAAATAAGGAGAAGAAGATATTAAAGAAAAGTAAACACCCAAGAAGAGAAGAGAAAAAGGGATGAATAAATTAGGGAGATAGAAAGAAGGAAATAAAAGAAATAAGAAGAAAAGAGGAATAAGAGAGGGAATGATAAAATCAAAAAGAAGAAATGAAAAAGAACTAAAAAAATTAGAAGGAAGAACGGGATCCACATGGTCATTTGTTTAGATAGCGGGGATATATCATAAATGGTCAAAAATGGGTTAGTTTAGCACAAGCTACATGAGGTCACAGTTGGGACTTTTATTCAATTAAGCACTATAATGGATTAAGATGAGAAGAGAAGGCTTACTTTTTATTATTTCCATATAATAACCCTTTATTATTTAACTCTTCAATTAATATTCTGAATATAAAGTCTATAGGTTTTAATACGTGAACTTATGTCTGACGATTAGTTGCACGACTTAAATATCTCTCCGCCCACCCATAGGCCACAAAGCTTTTGCCAAACAGAGTTGTCAAAGGTGACAAATTCATCATGCGATTGCTTTTGCTCGAATTTGGTGTAGTTTTTTTTACCATGGTGAAAACTTAAAACGATGCAAATGATTGCTTGTAATTGTTTCTATAAGTTACTCCCTTTCGTCCTAATCATGTGTTTGTCTTTGATTAACATATTTCTCATGAAAATAAAAAAGGCCGGCAAATGAATGGAAAGAGGAAATACCTTATTTTTCAAAGTAAAATGTAATGATTGGATTCAAACATTTATAGAGTATCAATGAATGACATATGTGAAACTATTCCACGTGATATTATATGATGAGGCTGTTAAAGTCATGGAAAATTTCTAGACCACGCGCATAAGGAAGACGAGATGGTTCTTTATAAATTAGGAATATTTAATTTTAAAATCAATTAACTTAAAAATCCGAGCAAAGTTTCACGGACATACACAAACAATATATAGATAATCTTATACAACAAATAATATTCTTTAATTGGTAAAATAATTTGTATTTAATATATATATATATATAATAATAATAATTAATGTATTTTAATCACACTAATACATAATCCTTAAACCTTTA
Organism: Heliosperma pusillum; assembly: GCA_022085475.1. NCBI lineage: Eukaryota > Viridiplantae > Streptophyta > Magnoliopsida > Caryophyllales > Caryophyllaceae > Heliosperma > Heliosperma pusillum. The sequence goes on along the minus strand of JAIUZE010045427.1, from coordinate 42,299 downwards.
GAAGTCTTCATATATAATACAATTTTACTCCGATATTTTTAATTTTAGGCCCATATCACTACATCAGGTACCTTTGAAAAAAATCCATAAATCATCACTTATACATGTGCCTCCTATCATTTAAGGATTTTAAGCGGGGTCAATTCGTACCAATCCGCGCAATATGCTTTAAAATTGTTTGAACATATACAAGAGTTGACAATGGAGGAGAAAAAAATGAAATAATCTCAAAGTTTTTGTTACACTGATCACTCTCATTTATCATGATAATATTAAAATAAATTAGATGAACAAACTCAGGTAATATTACTACTTTTACTTTTAGTGCAAAATTATCATATCAGACCAACTTATATATATCAGCACGTATTGCATGTAAAATGTATATACATCATACATAGTACTCCCTCCTATTCAATCCAATATACTCGTGGGTCCGGGCACAAGTTTTAAGAAAAATGTCTCACAAATGGTAAAATCTCATAAATTGCCCTTGAATTTTAATGTTGAAAAGTCGTCTATTTGTTGGCATTGTATGTAATTAAATGGGTGTTGCAATGTTAAAATAGTCTAAATGTTACCCAAAAAGAAAATGGACACATTGGACTGGATTGTACAAAATGGAAAGTGGGTATATTGGATTGGATAGGAGGGAGTATATAGTAAATTTCAATTTCCAATGCAATAGTATAATTTTTGAAACCAACCATTTTGCTAGACTTTTCGTGTGTGCTTTACCTTTACCCCCCACTCATTAAATTTTTATACGGAGTATTTTCTCTAAAGTTGGTCACTAACAAACCAACGTATGACGATAAAATTAACGGAGGGAATAGTTATAAAAAAAAAGTTGAAGTTTAGTAGTTAATTATCTTATTCAACTGGGTCGACTCCCTTCAAATATCTTCCCGCCTGCTTTTCACGATTTTCCAAAAGACACTTCAGCCTCAAATTTTAAGCATTTACATATTATGCTTTAGTTGAAATTTTAGTTTTTTTAATTGTTTGATTATTTTTAATACTTTAGTACTATATTCTTTTTTATATATACCAATATATTTAAGGTTCATGTTTTGATATTTTACCTACAAATGATAAGTCGGAAGATCATAATAAAGACAAGGGGAGTAGTTTTGAATACTTCAAACTTTAAAAGTGATGAAAAAGAACAAATATACCTAACGACGCCAACTTATTTTCCTACCCCGTATGATATAAAAGTCTATTGTAATTTATCATTTTTTCACAGATAAGTTAATTAGCGCACAAGTTAATGTGCTTCAACAATGGTGCCACATTGTGGTTACTGCAACTTTTCGACCATCCACATCCTAGGTAGCACCAAAACGGACACGGACACGTGATATGACATCTCGTGAAATTTAGGACACGGGACACGTGATTTAAATTTAATAAAATATATATATTATAGTTATAAATAAAGTACGATTTTATTTTTGTGTTAGTATTTGATATTAAATGTAAATAATTGAAAGTAAAATTTGACTTTGACTATAACCCATTCTCATTTCTCACCCAATCTCCCTTCTAAGCTATCTCTTTTAGTCTTTCGACCTTTCATTCCTTGTTTATAGGTGTTCGTGTGTCCGACACTGAACGACTGATTAGGATGAGTGTCTGTGCTACCTAGTCCACAACAACAAAAACATTTGAGCTAAAGATACTATTGCTACACTCATCACATCACAACAACAAAATATTTTTATCAAAAGATAACTTTTTACTAAACTCATTCAAAGTTGACGAATTTTACAATTATTCATGCAAGGGTTCAACGATCCAAGAAATTATTTTTTAGAATTCAAGATTAAATGTCCAACCACTTTAAAATATTGGTCCAAAGTTTATAGTTTTATACAAAAAAAAAAGATATAAACCTCAAAATAGGAGACGTTACATAAATTAAAATGACAAAATAATCCTATTTATATTACTAGAAGTACAGTTTGCCAAAGGAAGATGTAACTCTCAATTACGAATACCAAGGGTGTTAGACAGGTTCAGACGATACATGCTCACAACTTCAGATCTGAATAAGTATGCATGTATAGAGTTAGCAAATGCATAATTTATCGTACAAAAAAGAAATATGATTGGAGAGACACATATGAAACAATTCGAAAAAGAACAAGATTTTGATCTTTAGTGGTCAATATATAGTTGACGAGGAAAAGTAATGAAATGGAAGAGATAAAAAATCAAGAGGCTAAGGTAAATGGATGAATAAGAGAACAGACGGAAGGCTATAAAAATGAAAAAGGGGAAATTCTATTTTATTTATATTTATTTTAACCCTAAAAGAGTCTCATTTTAAATCGGATATCCAAAATATTGTAATCGATTCAATATCCGAGAAAACTTCAAACCCAGCATACATCCGATTTGAAATTGTTTTATCACGGGTTCACCGTTTTACCATTTTAAATTGTTTTAGACGTGTACGAGTCATAATTTTCATTTTATCCTGCTTTACTAATTAGTAATTGATACTACAAGAAAAACACGTCAAAAATTTTATTTAAAATGTGCACGGGTAAAAATGTTTTCATATTAAACATGCACAAGTCGCAATTTTTATATTAAATGTGTACGAGTCACAATTTTCATTTTGTCTTGTTTCACTAACTGACAATCGGTACTAAATGAAACCATATGGTATTTATCTTAAGTTTAAGACAAGTCAAATACTACTATACGGTGATTATTAAAAAAAGGTTTTGGTATTTTCTAGACAACAAGTACGGTGATTTGTATGTTTTTTAGACCGTCTTAAGCTAAAGACGAATAGTGTCCGGCTTAAATGAGAATTTGGGTTATGGGGTTTGTTTTAGGGGTGATTTTACGGTCCAATAGCTGTAATTTCGACCCAATACTCCACTTTGTAAAAAAATTGTTAGTTTGTTTGTCAACTATTTTAAATGTTTATTAAAAACTTTTTAAAAATATGCACAGGTTTTATCAAATGAAAATCAGGTGTCACCATTTGCACGGGTCTGCAACTATTCAAATCGGGTCAAATTTTTCATTTTAATTATGCACGGATTAAAATTTTCATTTTGTCTAGCGCAAAGGTCTTAAAAACATAGACAAGTTTAACTAACTGAAATATGCTAAACAATTTGCACGAGTCGACAATTATTCAAACCGGGTTTTGGTGAAGTAATCCAAGTAACAAGAAAAACTAGAAACTAAAATTTGGCTAACAAGTGAAAATATTGTACTACAACAACGACTCGGTTGATTGACCCTAAAGCATTATTTATACTAATTAATATTGAAATTTATAATTCAAATTTAATATTTTAAATATAATATAACTTCATAACTTTACAACTTTAATAACAAAAGTTGAAACAACATACCTGTGCACGCAATTTGCACGGGTTTAAAACTAATTTGCTATTAAAAGCAATATACTCCTTCCGTCCCAATCATTTGTTTGCCTTTGATTAAAATACTTCTCACAAAGAATAAAAAAGGCCAACAAATGACTGAGACGAAGGGAGTATAACATGATACTACGTAAAACGTATAAGCATAAAATTATAATATATACATAAATACACTTTTTAAACAAGTTTTTATGACTTTTTTTATATAAATAACTAAGTTAATTAACATGTGCAACGCACAAACTTTTAACCTAATAATAATAATAATAATAATAATAATAATAATAATAATAATAATAATAATAATAATAATAATAATAATAATAATAATAATAATAATAATAATAATAATAATAATAATAATAATAGTAATAGTAATAATAGTAGTAATAATAATAGTAATAATAATAATAGTAATAATAATAATAATAATAATAATAATAATAATAATAATAATAATAATAATAATAATAATAATAATAATAATAATAATAATAATAATAATAATAATAATAATAATAATAATAATAATAATAATAATAAACCCGATTTCCCACATGTGAGTGTAATCCCACATTGATAAAAAGAGGAGAGAGTTACCACTTTATAAGGCAATGGGCTACTCCCTCTATTGCCAATTGGTTTTAGAGTGGAACCCCATTGGGTTTATAAAGTGGACTCTCTCTCCTCAGTACGGGTTGGACCCAGGCCCGATTATGAAATTTAATATGGTATCAGAGCCCATAGTAAAAAAGACCTGGGCATAAAAAAAAAGAAAAGAAAAATGGGCTAAGAAAAAACGCAGTCGTTGAAGAATAACACGGTTTGCTTTACGGCTGGAAGAGAGGACAGAAAGCCCCCCAGTCTGATTTAAGTGGGCTCACATGTGAGGGGGAGTGTGAAGAAACCCGATTTCCCACATGTGAGTGTAATCCCACATTGATAAAAAGATGAGAGAGTTACCACTTTATAAGGCAATGAGCTACTCCCTCTATTGCCAATTGGTTTTAGAGTGGAACCCCATTGGGTTTATAAAGTGGACTCTCTCTACTTAGTACGGGTTGTAGGGGGATCTGGATTTGAGTGAGCTTAACCTCCGCCAATGTCGGTGGAAGATTTGTGATGGCCACTATACTGCTGCTGTTAGGGTGCTTTCTTCCTCTGGCGTCGCCCCCTATTCTGATGCCACTCTTGGGGCTTTGCGAGAGAAGCATTCGGTCGCCCCATCCCCTTCCTTGACTCCTTTGCCTGTGGATCATCCTTCTCTTGTTGTCTCTTCGGCTGTGGTTTTGGATATGATTCGTAGTTTCCCGCGTGGCACTTCTTGTGGGAGGGATGGGTTTCGTGCCCAACACCTTATGGACTGTTTGAGTGGCGCTGTTGTGGCTATCTCTGATGATCTGATCGCTTCTATTACTAGGGTGGTCAATCTTTTTCTTGAGGGCAGATGTCCATTAGCGCTTGGTGAGTACATTGCCAGCGCTCCGCTCACGCCGCTTGTTCGTCCTATTGCTTTTGGCACCGTATGGAGACGTCTTGTTTCTAAGGTAGGTGCTTGTTTGGTTGGTCCCTCTTTGTGTTCTTATTTTGCTGGTCTTCAGTTTGGGGTTGGGGTGTCCGGTGGAGGAGAGGCTGTCTTGCATGCCTTGAATCGGTTCATTGAGGCTCGTGGTGGGGATGTGGGGCTTTCTATGTTGCTGGTTGATTTCCAGAATGCTTTCGACCTTGTTGATCGTGTTACCATGCTTCTGGAAGTTCGCCGTCGTTGCCCGATTCTTTCCCGTTGAGTGGAGTTCTGTTACTCTCATCCTGCTTGTCTTTTTTATGGGGAACATTGTTTGTGGTCTTGTCAGGGAGTCCAGCAGGTTGATCCTTTGGGCCCCTTACTTTTTGCTTTGGTTTTGCATCCCTTGGTGTGCAAGATACGGGACTCTTTTGATTTAAGTTTGAAGGCTTGGTACTTGGATGATGGCACCATTGTTGGGGATACTTTGGAGGTGGGGAAGGTGTTGGATTTGATTATGGCGGATGGTCCTCAGTTTGGTCTCCATCTTAATGTCGCTAAGACTGATATTTTTTGGCCTACTGAGGATCCCCGGAGTCGACTTCCTGGTGTTTTCTCTCCTTCTATTGTCCGGCCTTTGCGTGGTGTCTCTGTTTTAGGTGGGCCTGTCAGTACTTGCCCTAGTTTTGGCAGTGAGCTTGTGGCGAAGAGAGTGACTAAGACCATCGAGCTTATGGATTTGGTTGCTAGAATTGAGGACCCGCAATGTGAGCTGCTTCTGCTTCGAGCTTGTACTGGTATTTCTAAGCTCTACTTTACCCTCCGTACATGTTCGCCGAGAGTCTTTGGGTTTGTCCATCTCCGTTTTGATGCAACACTTCGTTCTAGCTTGGAACGCATTGTCACCGCGTCTGGGCCAGGTTTTGGGGATTGGCAGTGGCGCCTTGCCACTTTCCCTTTTCATCTTGGTGGGCTCGGTGTTTATGCTGCCGGGGATGTGTTGTACTATGCTTTTTTGGCGTCCCGTTTGCAGTCTGCCGATTTGAAGGCTATGCTACTTCGGCCTTCTGGTATTGTGGATGCTGGTCCTACTTTTGATGATGTCTTGCAGGTGTTTTCGGAGACTACAGGTTCTACTTTATTGCGTGATCCTAGTGAAATCGCTGCCCCTAAACTTATGAAAAAATTGGCAGATATATATTTTGCGAGGATTGCTGCTACTGCAGAATCTGTTTACTCTTTGACGCCGCATCAGCTTGCATTGTGGAAGTCCCAGCTTGGTGTCCTATGAACGGGAGGACTTACCGTAGTGTGCTGGGATATCGTCTGGGTGTTCCTTTATTCGTGATATCTAGGCCTTGTCCTGCTTGCTCTCGGGTTTTTGCTGATGATATTTATGGGGACCACGCTGTCTCTTGTACTGGCACTGTGGGGGTCAAGCATCGGCATAACCTTGTTCGTGACACCTTATTCGACATTTGCTATAGGTCTGGTATTTCTTCGGGTAGGGAGGTGGATATCGGTTTAGTTGACGGACACGGCGGATCTCTTCGTCCTGCGGTTTGCTGCTTTATTCCTGGGACAGAGGGCGTGATGTGTGTGTTAATTTGACAGGGTCTTCCCCCTTGACGCAGACTGGGCTGACCGATTTTGTGCCGGGACGGGTTGTCGCTGATGCTGCTCAGCGCAAGTGTGCTAAGTATAGGGATTTGTGCGCGGCTGCTGGATATGGTTTCCTACCCTTCTCTTTTTCTTCACTTGGGGAGTTGGGTTCGGACGCTATTGACTTGCTCAAGCGGATCCAGAAATTCTCGGTATCTCAGGATGCTGGGGCTCGGGTGGCCGCTTATATCTTCACTAGACTTAGTTTTTCTATAGCTAAGGGGGTGGGGGCCCAGATTGTCTCTCGGCTCCCCACCAATTTCTTGTAAACTCCACATTTTATTTTAATGAAAGTTGTGGCATCTTATAAAAAAAAATATAAAAAAACAAAAAAAAACAAAAAAAAAATAATAATAATAATAATATTTTACTGTTTATTGAGTATGTGAATGAATTAAATATATATGTTTGGTCTTCCTTCAGACGAACCATTTTAGTCTGAAGTAATAAGCCGGGATTTTGTAACCATTTTATAGCTAGATATGACCGCTATTAAAAATAAGTTATCATAAACCACGGTTACATTTTACCAAAAAAGTATCAATATAACTCCTTATTTTTTAAACAAAAATTATCAGTCTGAAATAAGAATTTGACGGAAACATATCCTTATTTAAGAAAGCAACAACCACAGAGCTGACGTGTCAGCCTGTGGTTGAAAGTCAACTGGTCAAAAAGCATTTTTTCTCTTCCTTAAATTAAGGAACATTATTTGATTTGCATTTAATTGATTGTTAACACTGCTGCATTTTCAATTATCACATTTATTCTACATCCCTCAATTAAAATATCCCTCAATTAAAATACACAACCTCCAAAAATTATAAATTACATAATAAATAATAAATTGACGTCTTAACAAAAATGTACGATAAATTTTACGAATAATATACATACGTCAAAGTCGATTAAATTTTTATACATATGTCAATCGAGAAACTCCCTCCTGATATACACGTTTCTCAATATCGAACAATATACATAATTTTTATTATAATAAACCCCAAAATAAAAATATGTAATAAATCACAGTATGTAATATACAAAAATATCATTTTTATTAAAATGATTAAAATATGTAAAAAGAAAAAAAAAAAATGAGAAGATTAAAATGATTAAAAACAGGATAAAAAAATAATTATGCTTATAAAAGAATTCAAGGATGACAGTATAAATAAATCAGACTAGATCTACAAAATAAACATTTATGTAGATAATATTTAAAATAAAATGTAAAATAAGTATAAATTCGAATATATCCACTAAACGAAAAAAAAGAGAGAAAAATTATTGAAAGCCAAAACATGAAAGTATTCATTTTTTCTAAACAATAATTTTGGAAATATTTTTAAGGTGCATGAAAACTTGAAATGATGATTGATAAATAGTTAGATAATGTTCTCCTTTATTTCATATGCAAAAGGAGAACATTATCTAAGTATTTATCAATCATCATTTCATTTGTATTGTTTAGAAAAAATAACAGCCATATGAAATGACATAGGGATGAAATAACATTATCTAAGTATTTATCTAAATAAACATGAAATTATTGTTTAGAAAAAATGAATACTTTCATAAACATAAAAAATAACAGCCATATGAAATGACATAGGGATGAAATAATATGAATGGAAGAAATGCCTTTATTTTGAAAGAGAGGAAGCCGTGGAAATGGTGAGAGTTAGTAGGATTTTGACAATTTATATGTGAGGATGGGTAAGGGTTTCATAGTGGGGTGTTATTTTGGGTCAATGCAATTCCCTTTTTAAAATATAGTCATGTTTTTTTGGGCTTCACATGATAAATCCAGTATAAATTATGTTAGCGTAACTTTTTTATAAGACCGTCAAATAGCATGTTATAGACTAACTCAAAACAAGAAAAACTCAAAGATAACCTTTAATTTCATTTGTATTTTAATTTTATTTTAACAACACGACAAGTTATTATGAAAAGTAACCTATTTAAATATACAAGTTACCCATATAAACTTTTAGGTTATCAAAATAAATTAATTTTTTAATATATTTATTAAGTAGTTTAGTTGAGCTTCTGGTTGGACTAATCTTATGTGTAATGTGGTCTTACCCAACAATTTGTGATTATGTTGTGAACGAAGTGCAATTCTGTAACGGATTTGTTTTGTCTTTTTCGAGAAAAACGTCCTCCTTACACCTAAAGAATGAGGATTAAAATAGAATATTATGAAGCTTTCGGTGTAAGGGGTACGGTTCTTACACCTAAAGTATAATTTAAGCCTTCGATTTCTTTTTTAGAAGACAATCCTCCTTACACCTAAAGAAGGAGGACTAGAATAGAATATTTTGATTGAAATTTGTCATACAAACATCAATTGGCTGAAAGGGGGAACACATTGAGAGTGTGACAATTTAGGGAAGAACTCGAGAAGTGGCACCTTGAGGGTGAGAGTGTGTATATATGAAGGCAAGAGGGTTAAATGAGAGTAGGCAAAGGTTTTATAAATTTACGGGTTACGTTCGGTTTAATTATGTTGTGTTAATATCAATACATCATCAATATTAAATCGAAAGTTTGAACTAATTCGAGTTGGGGTCATGATCATACTTGATAAAATTATCAAAAATAAAAATTTGAAACCCTAATCATAATTATATACTAAATTTCGTAAAATAATATATTAAATTATGAAAATATAATTTTTGAAAAAAGTGAATTAATGGCTCTTTAGATATATCATATATGAGATCTACGACCCAACTTATATAAAGATATAAATAAATAAAGTATTTTTGTACACTATAAGTAATGACCGATTCAATAACATATCTTTTTTTTTATTAAAGGAGAGCTTAAATTAATATAAGAAGTTCAATACACATAGTTTCATGAAATTTTTAATTAAAATTTCAAATATGACTTAATATAAAATTCAACTATCTGTTTATAATTTTAATATTTATAATGTTTTGAGTAGCATACCCGTGCAATTTGCACGGGTTTAAGACTATGAGGAAAAGAAACATAGTACAAGTAAATATTAAATATGAGTTATAAAATCAAATGCATCTATGAAACTCTATAAAATTAATTACAGAAACTCGGTTTAAATTATATAAAACTTTAAGAAATAATAAAAACAAACCATAATATAATCAAATCCTATAAATTGTTCCAACAAGGATGATTTTCTTTCGAAAAATCATTTAATTTGATAACAAATGAGATTGAAATATTTAGGTTAACTGAGTTTCTCAAATAAAGGGGTTGAGTAAGAAGAAGAGAGGAGATATTGCGGGTGAGGCGGCTTGGGAATGAGATAAGCCCAGGTTTGAACTTTAATTTACAATACATTGATGGGAAAGTTGCTTCAGCCATTTGTGCTTAACTTAATTGTACTATCCCATATACTACGATCACAAATACGCTGTAGCTTATGAATGATAAATAGTGCGTTGTACACATACCGTATTGCTACGTTTTCATTTAATCGTTTTTGTAATTTGAGAAGTGAGAAGAAAATAAAAATATAAGAATTTGAATATTTAATAATTTGATTGATCGTCTTAAATTTGCACGGGTCAGAATTTAAATTTTCATTCGGACCTGTTTAACAATCTGTACTAAATGAAAAATAGGTCAAAATATTCATTTTAAACATGCACGAGTATTGTGCACGGGTTTGACAACATGACAAATGGGTTTATCAATTTGCATGGTCATGAGATTATCAATCAAACCCATGCTATTTCACTAATTTTGTGTTAATTTTAATTCAAATAAATTTTGTTTCATCTTATATAAGTTGGCCTTTTGTAACTCCCCTACTTATAAAAGAAAGAATGAACTCTAATTTAATTACCAAGAGGACATATCGTACTACAACTACTCGACCAATCGATCTTGCATAATGTATCATTTATTCTAATTGCAAATGAAATTTATAATTTAAATCTAATCTAAAATATGACTTTCATATAACTCAAATTTACATTTGCAACTCAAAATTGGTGAACAAAAAGCAGAGAGATTTATACTCTATTTTAAAACATTAATTAAAGATAATTATTTTAAGAAAAGATAATTAACCAATAAAAAACTTAATCATGAAAATTTACATTTTTCGATAAAAAACAAAAATTAAAAAAGCATACCCGTACAAATTGCACGGGTATAAAACTAGTAAGTCTCTTGATATGACCCGATGATTATCTATAACAACTTAATGCTAGGGCAATTTAATTTTCAACTGCCTATTAGTTGTATAGGAGTAGTAGTGGGGATAACGAACCCAAGCTACTGCATGCTAAGGATCCTATAGTAGTACGTAATAGTCGACTTCTAGTACCAGTCGTTAAATAGGACAATAGTAATGTAAGGAATGCTAACAGCCTTTTTCTTCTGAGTTCCAATTTTCTTCGACTTTCTCATCTAATATCGGCTTATGATAGCGACCGGAACTTTGTCGAGTAGAGTATAGTAGGAGGACCTAAACTATGTAAAACGCTAGCTTTAAGGATTTAAAGTTATATAGTAAAGCGTTATTTAGTCGTTAACGAACTGATGCGTACTATGTTGTAGTTTTTGTAGTAAAATAAAAACTAAAATACAATTAAAAACTAGTAATTACAAAGGTACTAAACTGAAATGAAAACGAAACTATAAACGGTATTTATAACTCAATCGAATCACACTTGAATGCGCTTTCCTTAGAGTATTTCGACCCTACAAGCCTTTGGGTATCACGAAATCTCTTGAGGATAAGACGATTACAACTTTGTCTTAAGGCAAGAACAAAGATCAAATAACAAGAGAGTTTTCTTTTGCTTTTATTTTGTCAAAATCTGAAAAATGAAAGTGAAGTAAAAGTTGTTCTTTCATTCAATCCTCTCACATATATATAGATTTATGTGATAAGATACATAATATAAGTATATATTATTTAATGGATAAATGCATGGGATATCACCCAAAACTACCGTCGTTGGGTTTCAAATGAAACTCAAACAACACAAGTGAAAAGCGCGTGGAAAACTGAACAAATACCCAGAACACTACAACCCCGATCGGGGTTTGGGTTTCCCGATCGGGGTTTTATATATCTGGGTACATTTAAATAATCAGAGACTTTCAGACACCCAACTCCTATCGGGGTGAGGCCACCCCGATCGGGGTTATGCCTCTTTTGTTTTATATACGCAAAACACTAAGTATAACACTTAGTAAAACCGAGTATAAAACTCAACACAAATAACGAGTCGATATAAATATACAATAAACTCGTCATTTCCTTATCCATTATATCCATGAACTCGATATACGATTATATGAATATACACTCCGTATTACCGACTCACATTATATCCTTTACGAGCTCAAAAACCGACTTTGACTTGAAAACCCAAATATACTTAAATGACTTGTGAAAAATCACTAACATACTACTCCATTTGTTTTTTCATTAAAAATTAGCCCGTCTTTAATCTCAATTATCAACTTCGTTAATTTTTGATTGCCTGTTTATGTGGTGTTTCTTTTCCCTCCCTTATCTTGCCTGTTTAAGCCTCTGTTAGTCATTGCATGCTAGCTAAGAGTTGCTATGTGATCAAATGGTGTTTCTTGCTTTCATTATTTAAAGGAAAATTTCAAAATTACTCCCTTTTATATACAACTTTTTCAAACTTACTCCCTTTTAAAACAAAATTTCAAAATTACTCCCTTATAAGCGACTTCCGATCAAAAATTGTTACCTAGACCTAACTTAAGTCATAATTATAATTAATTGACGAATTTGCCCTTGTTTATAACACATACCTTTTCAGTAATTTATTCTATTCTACCTTGTTTACCCTAATTTACTATTTACTCATTCTCGAATATTATGAACAAATTACCGCGTTAAATTCAATTAACGTAAATCCAACGACTTCAACTCCCATTTGATCATTGCTAGGTAAGTTATTCTATTCTAATTTGTTAGTTGTTTATTCTGTTTTGATTTTTATTAGTTTACTACTATTCGTACAGTTTACTAAAATCTAATTTATGTAATTTAGGGGTTTTTAATCTATGAATTTAATTTGTTGTTATTTATTTGATTATTAGTTTACTGCAATTCCTCAAGTTAATTAAACCCTAATTTATGTGATTTATTAGTTTCCCAGTCCCTATTTGATTGAATGATTTGAGGCAAAATGATGTGTTGATTAGTGTTGAACATTTACCCTTTCTTGACCTACACTATCATTTGATTGTAGAAATGGATACTAACTTTAATGTTAACCTGCGTATATATTATGGTGGCCTGTTTGAGTCTAGAAAAGGTAGAACTGAGTATGTTGGAGGGGCTGCCTATTTAGTTTGTGGAATTTTGAATCAAAGTTTAAATATTGCATATTTGAGACACATAGCTGGTAAATTGATGGGGTAGAGAAGATGAGATGAAGAAAGAGGAGATAGAAATAAAGTAGGTAGAGAGAAAGAAGTTAAACCAGAAATAGAGATGAGGGAAATATTAAGGCAAAAGAAACAGGGGCAAAATGGGAAGCAAATTACAAAAAAGTTGAATTTTGCCGAAAAATTGGTCAACTTATGACTTAAGCTGGGTCTTGGTAGCAATTTTTGATCGGAAGTCGCTTATAAGGGAGTAATTTTGAAATTTTGTTTTGAAAGGGAGTAAGTTTGAAAACGTTGTATATAAAAGAGAGTAATTTTGAATTTTTCCTTATTTAAATTCAGTTTCAAGTTCTTTGTGGAATATTATCTTCGGAAAAATCAACTTTTTATTTTTAGTTGAATTATGGATAGTAATTGTGGTATTAATAATTATGGTGCATGATACTTCCTCATCACTAACTTTTTTATAATAAATAAATTTTAAATTTTATAAATTAATAAATTAAAAAAATACCTATATTTATAATTTTTATTTCTTTACGGGTAGAGATCGTATTTGATATACTTTGATATTTATCTTAATTTTACACTTTTATTCCTCTGAAATATTTTTCATTATTTTTATTCCTCTGAAATATTTTTATTCCTCATCTCTATTTTTATATATGCATATCACATAACTATTTTTGCATATCTCTATTTTTCTGAAAGAAGTTAAACCAGAAATAGAGATGAGGGATATGCATATCACATAACTATTTTTATTCCTCTGAAATATTTTTCATTATGTAGTTTGGATATGGAACAAAACTTTCATGATCAAACTAAATATTACACTAGATAATACGTATTAATCCAACTATAGTGTCGTATTCACTAATAAATATTTTGACTTTCCTGACGGATTTTCGTTTATAACTTTCTCTCTTGGATACCTTTATTTTCGTTTATAACTTTATTCTCTGCATTTTCTATTTTCGTTCAGAAAAATATTGATAATACGTAACAATCTTGACTTTCCTGACGGATACCTTTATTTTCGTTCAGAAAAATATTGACTTTTCTGACGGATTTTCCGTCAGTTCGTCAAGTCAATCTTTATTTTCGTTTATAACTTTATTCTCTGCATTATCTAGTCAAGATTGACTTTCTCTCTTGGATACCTTTATTTTCGTTTATAACTTTATTCTCTGCATTTTCTTTAGTCCATCCGCTTATAACTTTCTCTCTTGGATGTCAACGCTTCTTCTTTAATCAACGCCTCGTATTCTGATCTTTAGTTTTTTGTTATGTAGTATATAACGGACCAAGCCCAATATATCTAACTAAAAACCAGACTTAATTACCCTTAAGTGATAATGTTGAGTCCTCCGTACACATATGGGAAGATATCTCAACAATCTCCTCCTTTCACATGTGTATGTGTGCTGCAACTCCCCCTCACTTGGCGCTATTCCGCACCCGACACAACCCCGTGCCGGCCAACCAGGCTACTCCGCACGATGTTACTCCGCGTCATCTCGAGCACCATCACCACATCGCACCGTCGGCTCTGATACCATTTGTTGAGTCCTCCGCAGCGGGCTTATAGAATTAGGTGCATGAGACCGGTCTACAAGCAAATGAGATTCCATTCTAAAACCAATTGGTGTTAGGAGGAGTAGCTCACTTACTTATAAAGTAGCCCCTTCACTTGTATTCTACCAATGTGGGATAGTGTCTCTCACACATATATGGGAAGAGATCACAACAAATAAATTTTGTGCCCTTACTAGATTGAGTGCTAACACACACCCTTTTAATTATGATGAGGCTACTTGATCTAAACTATCCATTGAATTAATGATCAGTGCTTGCAATATGTCAATGTCGTCTCTCCTTAGTATAAAACCTAAGGTTTTTGGAGGGTTCATATTGACTCCTCATATTTAAGGGTTAAATTTTTTTTGTTTCCTACAAGGGGCCCACCTTTATTAATGGGATTTAATTACTCCCTCATGTACATGTACATTCCTATGCAATGTAAATCATATATTATACATCTTCTATATTAGTGTAGAAATAGGAATACAATCTACACATTAAAAAAATTCAAACTGAAAATAAATACAGAAAAAAAAAATTACAAATTGGATATATTTCAGTGCTAAAGTATTCAGCTTAGAATATATTGTTGGGTTTGGAATATTGGGTCGGATTGCCAGAAATTACGAGACATCTATATTTTGATTTAAATATAATTTAATGCAAATGAGAACTGAATTTTAAAAAGCTTGAAAAATTTACGACGTGACGAAATATGTAACCTAGAAAAACACACACAAAAAAAAAGCGAAGGGAAGAGTTATGAAACCAAGAAAAGCACAAAGAATATAAGCAAATAAAATCAATCTCATAACAAAAAATTCGAATACTCTCGGCTTTATACAAAAAAAGATTGGGGAAAAAATTTATGTCTCACAATAGAATAAAAAACACTGGAAAAACCGAATTAATTATACAAAATTCAAGGTGATCGTATAATGGTATGGCTATATATCAATATTAGATTTAGTCGTGAGAGTAACAATACAAATTAGAAGACGGTAAAAGATCGAGAGAGCTGAGTAGAGGCGGTAAATAATGACACGACACGAAAACATGACACGAACCCGACACGAAATTAACGGGTTTGGGTTTAGGTTTAATGACTCATTTATGTAAGTGGGTCGACACGAACACGACACGAGATTTAATAGGGTCGGGTTTGGGTTGAGCTCTTAAAACACGAACCCGACACCAATGACCTATATACTAAATTATTTATAATATTTATCGATCCTCCATCAAATAAATATATTAAAACTTTCCAAAATTGATATGACACGAAAACACGAACCTGACACGAAATTAACGGGTTAGGGTTGAGGCTTGATGACCAATTTATGTAAGTGGGTCAACACGAACACGACACGAAATTTAATTGGGTCGGGTTTGGGTTGAGGGTTCATGACCTGTTTAACATGTGACACGAACACGAACCCGACAGGACCTGATCTGTTTGCCAGGTCTAGTGCTGAGGGTGAGAATCGAAGGACGGTGAGATGCGTATAGGGTAACTATTTATATGGAAGTATGGAGGTTCATATTTAGAGTTAAAACTTAAGAGGCTGTGGATACCTATTATAGGCCAAGTTTTGTATTATGAACCAAGTTTCTCACATAGAGCTAGAGACTCCTAAATTGTGTTCAACTTATTTATACAAAAAAATGCTCTATAAAATAATAGTCATTGTATGAGATAGTTTCATGCTACAAATAACACTTATTTTCTTATAGTATTAAATTTTCTGATAGTGGTAAATGAATTGTTGCTTTTTTTTATACAAAAGGATTGTCTTACCTTATAACACAGTCTTATTTAAAATTTATGTAAATAAAAGTAATAGGTTGAAAAAGAATACTATATGTTTATTTAGGATGTTATTGTGGAAAAAAAATCCTATGTAGAATTAGATAATTTATAATAATTAATTAAATATATAGAATATATCTTAGAAAATTCTTCTATTATGAAATTATACAAACCCCGTGAAATGTATTATTAATTAATAATTATAATTAAAGAAAAATTTATAATTATCATCCTATATTGGACATAATTCGATCAAGTGTCCAATAAAACAACAGTAAATTATGTGCACAACTTATTGATTAAAAATATTACATCTAATTATATTTTTATTATTAGTACTTAATTAACATATTTTGTATGTTGAAGTCGTAAAAGTAATCCGTGCAAATGCACGGGTTAAAACTAGTTAAGTTAAAACCATAGTCATTTTTCTTCTATCATTGTGAACTTTTTATTCACGCAAATACATGAACATCCTTTTCTCTTTTTTTTTTCTCTCTATATATCTTCACTTTTCATCATCATACGCGAATGAAGTTTCAAAATCCTTCATCTTCTCTACAGTAAATTTTTCAAAGTAATTTCACGTATTCATATTTCAGATAGTTATTTGTTTCCTTCAATCATAGTTTTTCCTTTTAATTAATCCAATTGTTCTCCCGACGTATATTCGATTTCTCATTTTATTGGTAATTTGCTCCGATTCTCATTCAAATTTCTTCACTTTGTTTTTAATATTTGCATTTTATATAGTACAAAAGAGTTCCTATTGCTTTTCAATTGCCAATTATTAAAGTTGGAGGATTGTAGGGTTTTAGCCTTTCTTCTAGGTAGGGATGGCCGGATGGCAACGGGTCGGGTCCGGGTCGGGTCCAGTGGGATCCGGACCCGTGCCCCGTACCTTGGACCCATACCCGACCCATACCCTAAAGGGTCCAAAATAATTGGACCCATACCCAGCGGGTCCGGGTCCGGGTCGGGTCTACCCGCGGGTCTAGTTGAGAAAGCACTTTAAATTTGAGTTGGACTATGGACAAACTCAGCAACATCGGTTAGGAAGGGTCTCTTATTCATTTCATTTGAACCAACTCAGCCAAGTGACTTCTTTAAAGTAATTTGGAGAGTGGGTGGGGCAACAACCGGATTAACTCAGCCAATGTTCTTTTAAGTAATTGTTTCTCATGGGTGGGGCTGTAACAACCGGATTAACTCAGCTAAGAAGGATTGTCCGCAGCATGATGAATAAGAAACTGAAGGAAGACTAACCAAGTCACTCAGCCAAGTTACAACTCAGCCAAGTGACTTCATATATATTCCCATTAACGTCAGCTCTTCTGGGAATCCACGGCCAACTATGTTAGAAATTCCAAATAAGTTCACCTAAGTGACTCTTAATATAGCCAATGATGGCCAATGTCTTGGCTTAATATTTGAGTTGTGCTGAAATCATTTCATTTGAACCACTTATTCAAATTCGTAATCTATATTTTGTTGTATGATGCATGCAACATCCGTCGTCAGGTTAGATTAGAGGTAGGTGAGTAGTTGGGGATTTAGGGTTAGTGTTGTTGTGTACTTGTGTACTTGTGTTTGTGTGTTTGTATATTTGTGAATTGTGTGGCTGGTGGCTGCGTTAATTTGATAGATTTAGGTTTTTTTTTTTTAAAAAAAATTATACGGGTCTACGGGTCGGGTCCGGGTCCTACAAAACAAACCCGGACCCGGACCCGAAAATATTATCCAAGACCCATACCCGACCCTTACCCGTTCGGGTCTTGAAAATTAAGACCCATACCCGACCCATTAGGGTCCGACCCGGCGGGTTTGGGTCGGGTCTTGAACCCACTACCATCCCTACTTCTAGGTTTGCATTCCCTCTTGTAGTCTGGTTATACATTTCTTTGCTTTTATGTCCCACAATTTTGGTTGCTTTTCTTCAACTATATCATACCCATTTAAATCTAAATAGTACTCCCTATTTGTTATCTTCGTGGATTAGTGTTTTGTTTTGGACCTTATTAGGTCATTCTTTATTCACGCTTAGAGAGTGTTATTTTATGTCTCTAAATTTCATCGTAGCATTATGTATATCATAACTTTTAAAATATGAAAATTTGTGAATTCCTCAAATAAAAAATAAAAATTGTGTCCCATCTGCCACGTAGACTACTTAACTAAAACACTATTAGTAAATCACGTAAATTTGTGTGTTATTATTCTTTATCGTTCTTTATTGTTCTTTGTCGCGTCTTGTTTTCGTAAAAAATTACCTAAGTAGATTTCTAGAAAATGGGTCAAAGTGGCCAACGGACTTCATGGTAAGGGTGATCTCTTTGTACTTTTAACTTCTTTCTGTCGGGTGGCTTGTTGATGTGCGCTTACCTTCCTTTCAGAGTATACAAAGGAGTTTATTTTTAAAGAGGGAGGTGGTGCGCCTGATAAGGGAAGTGAATAATCTCAAAGAGCGGAATGCCAATTTGCAATCTCAGCTTTCAGCCGCTACAAATGAAAAGAGGGTAGCCCAAGGTCAGTTGGCCCATACTCAGAGTGCCAATAACTGTTCTCTTACTACTAGTCTCAAGGCTGCTGAGGACCAGGTTCTTGCTCTGAAGAAGCTCCTTCTAGATTCCTTGTTTTACGCCACCTAGGAGTCCAAGATTCAGCGCATCAAGGAGTTTCAGGCTGGGCAACATCTGGAGTGGGATTTGTAGGAGGAGGAGCGTTTGTTTGCTGAAACGTTTCCCTCCAAGCCTGATTTGAGCGTTCTGGGTGATATGAAGATCTCTGACGGTAAGAAGGAGGCAGGATGCTCCAAGGGGCCAGACGTAGCTTCGGCGTTAGGGACGGTTCCTGCTGAGACGGTTGTTTCGGCTGAGGGGAGTGTTCCTGCTGAATGGGTTATGCCTGCTGAATGGGCTGTTCTGATTGAGGGGAGTGTTCCTGTTGAATGGGTTGTTCCGGCTGAGGGGAGTGTTCCTGCAGGAGAGTTCATGCCTACAGGAGAAGATATGCCTGCATGGGGGGATGTTGATGAACCCCCTATAGTTCTTGAGTCTGCAGCAGATTAAATGTTTTTTAGATAATGGTTAGTGTTAAGTATGTAGTTGATATCGTACTTTGTGTTTTTACAGCCCATGGGGCCTTTGTATTTGCGTTTTGAACAATGTCTCTTGTTCGTAAGGTGCTCCACCCCCTGGCTAGGGGTTTCATGTTATGTTAAATGTGTTTCTCTTTCATGCTTCATATGTGCTTGTAGTTACTTACTGTGTGTAGCGCGCTTTAGTTCGTTGGGAGTGCACTGCATATGTTGGTCGGCAGGACTTTAGATGGTGGCTCTGGGGATACGTTTACCCTTATGTCTGAGCGCCACGTTATGTTGTGATGTCTTTGCTGGTGTTGGGGTCTGGTTGCCCTGGTGGAACACTCTGAGTGGTCATGTTCGTCTAGGCGCACGCCGTTGTTCCTGCAGTGGTGAGGTACTGCTTGTCCCTTTTTACTGGACTGCTAGGAAGTTAAGCTGGCGAGCCATTGAGTACCCCCAGGATTTCGCTATATTGACATGTGCAAGTAAAAATATTGTGTACCCGAAATATGTGTATATGTATAATTGGTACCCCCCTTTTTTTTAATGAGAAAATGGTTTGTGGAGACGTGGAAATAATAAAAATAAAAAATAAAATAAAAAGAAAGATAAATGGAAATAAAAAATGGAGAAAAAATGAAAAAGAATAAAAACATATTAGCGATGTCAAACCTGTGGGGCTACCCTCCTCTTAGCAATACCAGTTGTTTGTTGTGATCTAGGTTTCTGGACTGTTTCCCTAGAAGTAGTATTTTTAAAGTGACAATGTTCCATGGTTTGTGTATGAGTTGCCCATCCATGGTCATAAGTTGGTAAGCTTCATTTCCCACTATGCTCTCGACCTGGTAAGGCCCCTCCCAGCTGTAGGCGAACTTTCCTGCTCGGTGGTTTTTGGTGTTTTGGAAGACCTTCCTTAACACCATGTCTCCTACCTGGAGGACCCTTATCTTTATGTTCTTGTTGTAACTCCTGGCAGCAGTTTGTTTGTAGGCAGTCAGCCGAATTGCTGCGCTGGTTCTTAATTCATCCACTATGTCCAGGTTGCTCGTCATTTCTACTTGGTTCCTACCCTCAGTGATGCAGCCATACCTATGCGTAGGGATTATTAACTCCGAGGGTATTACTGCTTCTGCTCCGTACACTAGGCTGAACGGCGTCTGCCCGGTTGCTACCTTGGGGGTGGTTCTATCGGACCACAGTGCCAGTGGGAGTTCATCGGCCTATCTACCCCCTATTTCCTCCAGTCTCTTTTTTAAGTTATCCATCACTATGTTTTTACTGGATTCTGCTTGACCGTTAGACTGGGGGTTTCTGGGGGTAGATTTATGTAATGAGATGTTCCACATGTTGCAGAATGCTTTTGTTCTGTCTGAGATGAACTGGGATCTGTTGTCAAATACAATTTCTGAGGGGACGCCAAACCTGCATATTATATTACGCTTAATGAATTAAATGACTTGCTTTTCCGTTACCTGTGGGAATACCTCCGCCTCGATCCATTTGGAGAAGTAATCCGTCATTGCAAGCATGAAGACTTTGTTTCCAGGCGCTCTAGGTAGTTTTCCCACTATGTCCATCCCCCATTTCATGAAGGGCCAGAGGGAGATCACGGGATGCAGGGGTTCGGCTGGTTGGTGGCTAACTGCTGCGTGTCTTTGACACGCGTTGCACCTCTTAACGCACTGTATTGCATCCTTCCGCATGGTAGGCCAGAAGTACCCCTGACGTAATGCTTTGTTGGATAAGCTCCTGCCCCCTGCGTGATTTACGCATTCCCCGTTGTTGAGATCGTGCATGGCTGAGCGTGCTTCCTCACCGTTCAAACACGGTAGGTGTGGACCCGCCATGGATTTCCTGAACAAGATGTTATCAATTAGTATAAATCTCGAGGCTTTCATTTTAAAACTTCTTACCTCCTTTCTGTCTGTTGGTAGGACGTTGTTTTGTAACCACTCGTGGTACGGGGTGCGCCATTCAGTATTCTCCTCTGTACCATTATCAGCGCAGAGGAATTCTGCTCTGGGTGCTGGCTGCACCCTCTCTTCCTGCTTGTCGTTCTCTTGTGATTCTTTATGAATTGCGGGTTCTAGCACATGCACTATGGGTATGGTAGAGATGGTACCTTGTTTGAAAGTTGCTCCCAGGGTTGCAAGGGCGTCTGCCTCGACGTTCAGGTCCCTGGGTATTTGCTTTAGAGAGAACGTCGCAAAGCGTCCTGCCCGCTCTTTGGCTACCTTTAGGTAGGCCATCATTTTCGAATCTCGGGCTGCGTACGAATCATTTATATGGTTTACGATAAGTAGAGAGTCGTTACATACCTCTATATTATGTACGTGTAGGTCCAAGGCTAGTTGTAGCCCTAGAATCAGTTCTTCGTATTCTGCCTCGTTTGTGGTTGCCTTGAATTCACATCGTACTGCTTTGACGATGATGTCCCCTTGTGGGGATATGAGGACTAACACGACCCCAGTTCCCCTCATGTTAGAAGCTCCGTCCACATGTAGTGTCCA
This sequence comes from Heliosperma pusillum, assembly GCA_022085475.1. NCBI lineage: Eukaryota > Viridiplantae > Streptophyta > Magnoliopsida > Caryophyllales > Caryophyllaceae > Heliosperma > Heliosperma pusillum. Next base: position 20,356 of record JAIUZE010045427.1, on the reverse strand, counting down.
CCTCTGTTCTTCCTCACCTGCCCCCAGGACTAGGACGTCCTATTCCACCTGGGTCTGCATAGCTGGGCTGAAGTCTGACACGAAGTCCGCTAAAGCCTAGGATTTTATTGTTGTGCGTGGTTCAAACTTGAGGCCGAAACCACTTAGATGGATGGACCACTTGGCCATCCTCCCTGACAGCTCTGACTTCCTCATGATGGTTTTTATGGGATAGTTTGTGACCACAACGATCGTATTCGACTCAAAGTAGGGGCGTAATTTGTAAGATGCGGTAACGAGGGCCAAAACTAGTTTTTCAAGAGATGCATATTTACTGATGTAGTATACTGGATGTTGTACTCCTTGATGTTCCCGCACGAGTATGGCGCTGACTGCCACCTCAGTGACGGATAGGTACAGGTACAATGTTTCTCGTGGTTCTGGCTTGGACAACAGTGAGGGGGTACTAAAGTAACTTTTCAGTTCTCTGAAGGCCTTCTCGTGCTCTTGTGTCCAGTCAAACCGTTGGCTTTTCCTCATGACGTCGTAGAAGAGTCGACATCTATCAGAGATCTGGAGATGAATCTGTTTAAGGCGGGCACCCTTCCCGTCAATCGTTGAACATCCTTCGGTTTCTAGGGGGATTCCAGTTGGAGTACAGCTCGTATTTGCTCTGTGCCGGCTTCAATCCATCTTTCTGTCACCATGTACTCCAGGAATTTGCCTGCAGATACACCGAAGGTACATTTCAGAGAGTTGAGCTTCATGCGGTATTCCTTCGGGATTTTGAAAGTGTTCTCCAAGTGTGCTGTGTGCTGGGTGGCTTCCTTTGATTTCACTACCATGTCATCTATGTAGACTTCCATGGTTTTTCCTATCTGATCTTTGAACATTTTGTTCACCAACCACTGGTAGGTGGAACCTGCATTCTTCAGGCCGAAAGGCATGACATTATAGCAGTACAATCCTCGTTTCGTTCTGAAGGCATTTTTCTCCTGATCATCCGGATGCATCTTGATTTGGTTGTACCCGCTCCAGGCTTCCAGGAAGGTTAACATTTCATGCCCTGCTGTGGCATCCACCATGGCGTCTATGTGAGATAGCGGGAACGGGTCTTTTGGGCATGCCTTGTTTTTGATCCGTGAAGTCTACGCACACCCTCCATTTGTTGTTTTTCTTTGGTACTACCACCACATTGGAAAGCTATTCGAGATATTTTATTTCCCTGATCTTTACTGCATACAGCAGGTTGTCTACCTCCTGATTGATCACTTGATTCCGTTCGGGGCGAACTTTCTCCTTTTCTGCTAGATGGGGCGGTAGCTGCTGTCTACGTTCAGGCGATGCGTGATAACTGCCGGGTCTATGCCTGTCATATCATCATGGGACCACCCAAAGCATTCTATGTTAGCCTGCAATAGACGAAGTAGCTCTTGGCGAATGTTACCTGCGCAATCAGACCCAATCAGTACTTTCCTCTCCGGGTGCAGCGCATCCAAGTTTAATTCGTCTAGCTCGACCTGGGGTGGTTCCAGGTATTCTTCTTGGATGTGCTGGCTCTGTAATTGTTATGCTGGCGGGCACGTTGTGGTTTTGCGAGCATCCTTGTAGCAGGTACGTGCTTCCTCTTGGTCCCCTCTTATTTCTTGCACTCCCCATGGCATAGGAAATTTTATGCACTGGTGGTACGTTGATGGTATTGCTCGCATTCCGTGAATCCATGGCCTGCCAAGAATTACATTGTAAGTTGACGGACCATCTATAACCAGATAACTTACCTGTTTGTTGATCCCCCCCTGCGAAGGTGGGAATTGTGATCTCTCCAAGGGAATGTTTGGTTTCTCCGCTGAAACCCACCAGTGGGACAACCTTCTGGGATAAATCCTTTTTGTCAAAACCCATATTCCTCAGTGTCTCCAGCATGATGAGGTTTACTGAACTCCTAATATCGATGAGGATCTTTTTCACCAGGCAGCACCCAATGGAGAGGTTGATTACGTACGAGGGCGTCATGGTGTTCTCCTGTCTCGCGGACATCTGCCTCCTCAAAGGTTACTGCTGGGAGGTCCAAGCGTTGGATTCTGCAGGACGTTTCAGGTCTGTCCCCCTTTGTCTCCGTTGCATGTTGTTTCGCGGCAGAGTAAGTCAGCCCGCAAAATTCTGAACCACCTGTAATAACATTCACAATTCTAGAGCACGGAGGAGGGGAAGAAGGCAGAACCTGTTCAGCGGGGTTCACTTTGCTAGACCTTGTTCCTCTTGGCAATAGGTGATCCAGACAGCCAGCATTATGGAGATGCCATATTTATTTTCGTAGACCTACGCAATCTTCGGTGTTGTGTCCGATGTCATTATGGAAATCACATTTCATGCTTACGTCTCTTCTGTCTGGCTCCTTTCCAACTGTCTTTTTGGGCCACCTTACGCGTTCGCCTAGTTCTTTGAGCGCCTTCAGCAATCCTGCAAGACCGGTATAGAACCCATACTCACTCACCTTAGGGGGGAGGTTTGGATTGTTCCTCCAATTGTTGTCTCATGTTACTCTGTTGACGATGTTCCGGCTGTAGGGCTTTGTCATTATCGTAAAGATCTCTTCTGGATTCATCCTCCTCCAATCTGATTGCTGCCATTGCTTTTTCCTGTTTGTCCTCAAAGGTTGCACATGGATACTTTGTGAGGTCCCTGTACAGGTCGGAGTCTTGATGGAGCCCTTGCCGGAATGCCTCGATCGTCGTTGCCACGTCGCACCGGGGAATGGAGACTTTCTCTCTGTTGAATCTGTTCAGGAAGTCTCACGTCGATTCTTCCAGCCTCTGCACTAGCCGATACAAGTCGCTAGTTTGCTTCTCGGGTTTCCGGCTGCTGGCAAACTGCTGATTGAAGGCGTTCACCAGGTCGGCGAATGAGCTGATGTACCCATTTTGTAGGCTCACGAACCACTGCAGGGCTGCTCCTGATAGCGTGGACCGAACCATTTGCACATGCAAGCCTCTTTTAAAGACCCAGTTGCCGTGACCACCATCATTTTTTGCCTGTACTGGTTGATGTGATCCAGGGGGTCTGCTGTTCCGTCATACAGAGTCATGGTGGGAGGCTTGAATCCTTTGGGTACGCTGACGAGAGCTATACTGTCGACGAAAGGGGAATCAGCATAACTCTCGTGGGCCGCCTTCTCCAAGGGTGCCGGCATCCCTGGTACTCTGCTGAGTAAGGTCCTTATCTCGTGGAGTTGTTGTTCCACCAGGCTGGTTGTTCCTGCAGATTGCTTAGACGGAGGTAAGAAAAAACCAGAAGGACGACTTACTCCTGACACCGTTCCTGGTGTGTAGCCTGTTTGGTGGTTGCTTAGGAGGGTGGCGTTGATGATTGATCCAAATTGGTCCACTGGTGCTTGCTGGGGTCCCGTTTCTGCACCAAAAACTGGATTAGATACCGCGAATCCAGCAACTTATGGATTACCTGTCATTGGCATGATGTTGCCGACTGATGGTAGGGAGATAGGTGTCTGCAGCCTGGATGCTATCGGCCCACTCCTTCTAAGTCGAGTCGGGTGACCAACTCCTGCGGCACCACTCGCCAGGGGGCTTCCTCAGACGGTTCCCGAAGTGACGTGGTAGATGACTGTTGTATCACGGGTGGTTGAGCCATCGCATCGACCCTCCCCTTAGGATTCGGTTATCTTGTCTCATGCCCTTCACGGCTTGCCGGAGATTATTTATTCCCTGAAGGAGTGTCTGCACTACGTCTGGTGGCAGGGTTCCTGCAAGTAGTGGGGCCTCTGCTCCGTAGCCTCTTGCGGTAGTCCTGCTCGGGCTGCCTCCTTGGATGGGTGCCACTGGCGTTGGACGGATCTTCCCTCCGGTGTCCATTCCACGGGGAGTTGGCGGTGGCCTCGATCCTTCTGGCGAATTTTTGACAGGTGCGCTGGCGGTGGTCATCCTGCTTGTGGGATTCTGGGTGACCAAAGCCCCTAGCGAGATCGTTGGCGCCAGGCCAGCTGCTAATGATGTCGGCGTGCTTGGCATAATAGTGGAGCTCTGGTTGGAACTTGACATTTTGGAATAGTTGTTTCGATTTCGGCTGAGATATGACCACTATGCCCCATGGTGGACGCCAAACTGTTTTGCTAAAAACTTACCTAAGTGGATTTCTAGAAAATTGGTCAAAGTGGCCAACGGAAATAACCTTCAATCGAATGAATAAATAATGTGAAAAAATTAACACGAAAATAGAAACGAGCGTAATAAGTAAATGACACAAAAGAATTGGTGACGCGGAAACCCAAATCGGGATAAACCGCGGGGGAGTCGGAATCCCGCCAAATATTGCACTAAGTTTCGTTAATGGAGTCGCGAGCAAGAACTAGACAAAAAATACAATATACTCAGGAGTTTTTTATAGAAGTAACGAGGCTCGTTTTTCAAGAGGTGGAATAATGTGTGATGATCCCTTTCTGCTTTGTCCCTTCCATATTTATAGGCGCTGCAACCCTAATACTTCCCTGCTGTTCCTCCAGAAATTCCCTCCTGAAGATCTTCAACTTCCTTGTTTTCAAGGGGTTATTTGTTGACTGATTCATGTTCCTCCTAGCAGGGGGCTCGATTTGCGTAACTTTATTCCGCCTGTCAAGTCAGCTATCCGTGTGCTTTATTTTTGTCCACTCAGAGCAGGCCACGTTGCCTTCTGGGCATGTGGACGAAAATTACCCAAACACGTCTCTTATATGAGAGTAGATGCGATTTGTACAAACCTTATCTGATTTTTGCTTTATATATATATGATATTTTTCTCGTATTTGCGATATGAGAACATTGGTTCACAAAGTTCGGTAATGTCAAAGGTTGTATAAACCTTATATAGTTGTTTTGCCTCATACGATTTTGTTATTATCGGGTTTATGAAATGAGATCCTTGATTCAAAAAGTCGGGTCTCAGATTCAGAAAATTATATATTAATTATATATAAAAATTACACCAATATTCATACTTTTTCATGTTCTACAAATAAAGATCGCATTTGATATACTTTTGAGTTTATTTTATCTTATTTATTTCACAATATACCTTTTAAAAATAGAAACAAAATGTTAGAAATATATGATGTTAAAAAATATAAGGAACTAGGTCTAAGTAGGGTATGATAAAATAACAAAATCAAGAAATATGTCTTATAAATAGATGAAGATGAATATTATAATATTCTAATGCAGGAACTAGGTCCAAATAAAACCGCAGGAACAACTGATAAACATGGTCCACGGTTCACAAAACCAAGTCTAGAGCACACAAAATTAAGTCCAAGGATCACAAACTTAGGTTTAAGGTTGTATAAAATCAAATTTAGTGTCCACCAAATCAGGTCCACAATTAACAAAATTAGGTTTAAGGTTCACAAAATTACGTGTAGGGCTCACAATGTGAGCGTGGGGCTTTATTTGTGTTTATTTTTTTATTTTGCATCTTCGATAATTTCAAAGACTTGAAAGTTACCGTTTGATTACTCTATAACTAAAAGATTAAGTCTCATCTTAATTTTTTCGCTCAAATGAATGTAAAATATAGTGTGTCCATCTTAAAATATTTCCTTCTCAATGTTGACAAGAATTTCCTCAAATGCAACTGCTAATAAAGTGTTCTTTTAAAAATCTTTTAATCTTATCTTTAATAAATGTAAAATAAAAAGTTGGCCCAACTAAAGATTGATAGAGAAACTTTTAACCTTATATATTTTTTATTAAACGTATGACTAGAACCATATACAAACATTATTTTTGTATTTTAGTTTATGCAGTAGATTATACATCAAAATAGAAGTAACATTAGATTATGCAAATAGTTTAAACGAGCACCTCTTTATATAAACGAAAAATTTTAAAAATAGCGTGCTTGAACACGGGATCTACACTAGTTGTACATTAAATAACCATGATTTTATTTGGATTTGTTTGTTACTCACTCTATCCTGGTCAATAGTTATTATTTTTCATTGTTAAGTAAATCAATCAATAGTTATCATTTCTATTTATAATAAACTCTATATCGCAGTGCCCATGTGCAAGTGGGAGGTTTATCACTAAGTGGATATATCAGATGTATTACCTCTGTGGGTACAAGTGTCATTTTTCAAAATGGTCAAAACTTTACTACCTTACACGAATTGTTTTTCTTAGCTGATAGAATTATACAACTCAAAAATTTTATTGCGATGCTCAGAAAGTCTACTTGCTAGCATACTCAGAATCTAAGCGAATAAAATTATACAGTTCAAAAAATTTATTACGATGTTTAAAAAGTCTCATATAATTTCCGACTCACATGATTAAACATAAAAAACTTCATTAGAATACTCGTAAATTTTTAAAGCAAAAGGATTTTAAGGCAAAAGTATTTATACAAGAGATTTGAGTGATTCCAAATGGAGGGGAAAGCTAACTCATCTAGCTTTCAAATGGCACCTGGAGGGACTCCTAACTCGTCCTAAAGAGAAAGTTATGGCTTGTGCAAAACGGTTCTGGTTAGTGGCCAGTCAGCTGGGTATTGGATGAAGACCTATCAGCACTCAAACTTGAATAACGCAACATCTATTTAATGTTTAAGGTAGATTCTTGTTGCAGGGGAAATATAACATTCGTAGCTTTCCAATGAACTATCATTGGTATTTAAATTCATCTTGAGCAAAGAGTTATGAGTGTTACAAAATAAAATCAGACTGTTTCATGTCCTATATCGCCTGTTTCAGGTCCAACATCAAAGAACAATATCCCAGGCGACCCCGAATCTGAATTAAGTGATTCCAAGGCCTAGTCCTCTTAGTTTAAGGTCTTGGGAAGATAAAAGTCCAGGGGAATTTTTACTAGTGCACAATAAAAGAGCAGGTTTAGCTAAGTGCAAACAAATGGGTCCAGATAGAACTAATTCATCATTGTCTTTTGCCAAGGCTGTTTTGGCTGCTATTTTTGGCTAAGCAAGACAAGGCCACGACTTGAAAGGCTCCTAACCTTTTCTACTTGAGAATGGTAGCTGCCAAGCCCAAGCTCCAAGGTCTTACACATCTTAATTGACCTTGCACAACAAAACAAAGAAGAGCAACATGTTTTATGCTTTATACTTTATTACTTTATGCTTTTGTTTTCTAGTCACTATTCTGAATTCTGTAAGGCATAGGTCATGACTTCCTTTAACTTAAGATGATGCATTTAAGACCCTTAGATGTGTATATCTTGGCCTATATAAGTCTTGCTTTGTAGTCTAAGGAAATCGGATTTGTTGAGTGAATGAAATAATTGAAAACAATATTTTCTTTATAAGTTCTTGGCTTTAATTTGTGCGTGAGTAAACTGTCTTGGCTTAGTGATGGAGTTTGTGGTGTTCTCATTTGTTGTGTCCTTAGAGGACTCACTTATTTTGGTCATTGGATTTGTGCTTTGATTAAGAGACCCTCTCTCTATTGGCTTTGTGCTTTGTAAGAGCCTATCCTTGTTCCAAATCTTATAAGTCAGAAACTTACAATACAAACGAGTCAAATTCGACTCCTTTGTGTCTTCCTTTGTGTGTGTGTCTTACAAGCAAAAAAACCTTCTAAAATCACTACTTTCCTGAGAGATTTCATTGCAGCATGATGCATTCTCTCTTGTTCAGTTGTTAATTTGTATTATTGATATTGGAATTAGAATGTTTGGATTCGGCATGCAAAAAAGGTAAGATAAAGACATAATAATGAGGAACCATTTTGTGAAATATGGTGGTTGGTATAGAGTTGTTATTCTATAAGCTAAACTATTAAGATAAGCTTGTTGTGGTGGATTGATTTTTGCTGAAATTGGATGTATGTGTTCTGGAATTTTGTTGGGCATTGTGATGATTTATATTTTTAGTTTACATTATGTGTGCCATATGATGCCACAATTTGCGTGTGGGCGGTTATGATAAAGGCATGATGAACATATATGTGGTCGTGTGAATTATTTTGTGACCTTTATTATTGTATTATTATGACTTGAGTATTTATTCTACTCGATCTTTTGGTTGACGTTTTGATGTGATATGGCTGAGAGAACCCCGAGTTACTCCCCATTGACTGTGGCATCATGAATGAACAAATTGCTGGTTGGTGTTGCATGTGGTATGACGAGTGAGTTAGCGAGCGTTGTACTTACAACGATTCACTTTTTGCGTTGTAGTTTACATTAGTTGATATCTTATTTGTGTTTTTATCAAGGGATAAGGATCATTTGTATAAACGATTTATTAAAAAGTAAGCTTTATTCTTTAACATAAAGTGACATTCGCGGTTTTGCCTTTAAAGTTTTTAAAATCTCGTTTTTTCGCTCCAAATCTATATATTTACTTTATTGCGAAATCGTGAGGTGTCACACAAATTCATGGTAGTTACTAATTTATCATGAGTTTGAAAATATAATAATAATTAAAATATAAAAAGAATAAAGATGTTGACTCTCCTTCGTCTTCATAATCTTCTCATCCGTGCTTATACGACCCGCCGGCCACGACAGGTGTGTAACTCGCAAGTACAATTATGCGTAACCGACTCGTCAGTCAAAATAAGTGTGTAACTTGCCAGTATATACGGAGGGGGTAACAACATACTCACTCATATAAACCATGTCTCACGACATTTAAATGCGTAACTCGCTAGTACACACGGAGGGGTAACAATTTATCCATTCATATAAACCATGTCTCACGACATATAACGCGTACAACTCGCCAGTACATACAAAGGGGTAACCTACCCACTCAGATAAATATAATAATTATCTCATGATAATAATCAATACGCCTCGTCTTACGACACGAGGAGAGCCAAAAATATCAACGACAAATAACGTACAAAAACCTTCGTACAATATGTCTCTCTTTTGTTTCTCCCAACCTAGGTAGCACCAAAACGGACACGGACACGGACACGACACGGACACGTGATACGGCATCTCGTGAAATTTAGGATACGGGACACGACATTTAAATTTAATAAAATATATTTTATAGTTATAAATAACATACAATTTTATTTTTGTATTAGTATTTGATATTAAATGTACATAATTGAGTGTAAAATTTGACTTTAACTATAATTTATTCTCATTTTCCACCCAAACTCGTCTTCTAATCAGTTTTTCCACCCAAACTCATCTTCTAATCAACCTCTTCTAGTCTTTCAATCTCACATTCCTTATTTATAGGTGTCCGTGTGTCCGTGTGTCCGTGTGTCCGTGTGTCCGACATGGTGTCCGACACGGGACAGCTGGTTAGGAGAAGTGTCCGTGCTACCTAGCTCCCAACTATCAAAGGTCTCAATGTTGGTAATCAAAAACAATTAGTAAACACATGTACTGCCAGCACCCACGATTGCATTTCATGGGTGCTAAATCAATAATCAATACCATTCCTTTTGCACAAATACTATCATACAACTGGTTGTATTAAAATCATCTTAAAGTTTTTTTTTTTTTTGACAGATAAATCATCTTAAAGTTATTGAGCTATGACATAAAATTGTCAAGCTATTTCACAAGTTATTGAGTTATTTTGCAAAGTTATTGAGTTTACTTATTATTCCCCTAAACACAATAACTTTCTACTATAGCTCGATAATTTTGTTAATAACTCAAAAATATTGATAAAGTTGTACATACAACCAATTGTATAATTCATTAACTGTACCTTCTGGTTGCCAAATTGAACAAGCATTTTTTTTTATCTTTTTTATAAAGATATAAATACTAAGTTAATTAACGTAAATCCTGCTAGTGAGCATTACAAATTTTGCCCACCGACAAAAAAGAAGAAGCGAATTTTTAGAGTTCTTAAGAAAAAAACTCTAATATCATGACATATCTACTATATACTAATCCTAAAACATTTAGTGTAATCCTATTGGTTGATATATTTAGAAGAACAAAAAAATAAATGGCCCCACCTTTCTTTCCACTAATTAATTACTCTCTCTCATCCCCACTCTCATCATACTAATTAATTACTCTCTCTCTTCTTCTCTTATATTCCATACAAATCCCTTTTTATTTATACAATTTGATTTCCGTCTACGAATAAAACTAATTAAAAAAAATCATGGCGCAAACAGAGGGAGCACATGCATTATTTTTTACAAGAGATTTATTGATAACTATTTATGTATTTTACGAGAGATTTATGGAGTGAGATTACATGAGACATTGTAAACAATACTGTACACACACATACAATCAACTATAGAAATTACATAAAATCATACATGTTTATACAAATCCATATTATATTAACTAATTAATTGTCACAGAGATATTAAAAACTGAAAAATTACAAATACAACATGAATCAGTCAATAATAACAAAAATAATGTCACCCACAGACTATATTACATAAAAAACATACAGTTGAAATATACAAGTATAGCTCTTCGAGACTCAAGTAATAATATTATTATTTTTAAAATGAATATAAAAATATACAATTAAAGATTGTAGAGACGCAAGTAGTAATTATAAGGATGGTTTCCGAGAAATGTTTTAGGTTAAAAAAAACTAAAAAAACATATAAAACTTATAGTTAAAATATAAATATACACTTACAACATTTTGAGGCTCGAGTATTATTATTATCGTTATTATAAAAGAAGGCGTGTTTTTAAGAATAGTAGCAGGTTTAAAAAAAAAATTAATATAATATATATAGTTGATATAAAAGTATACAAGTTAATTTATAAAAAAAACAGAATTTAATAAAATTAAAAAATAGGCAGATTTTTGAGATTAATATAAGGCTAAAAAAACCTTTAAGGATCTTCACGATAATATGTATACCTGCATGGATAAGTGCATAAAAATACCAACACAGATCTCGCGTTATAATAATCAACCCAAATTAGCCCATCATATTTTATAAAAATAATCAATTTATATACATTAATATAACTTCAAATATAAATTAAATTATAATTATTGGTATTTAACATGTTCAATTAACTGCATTATCGTTTTGCCTTTATCATGTTCAATTATATTTTTATAATTATTTTGCCTCTAACATGTCAAATACCTTCATTCAGTATAATTTAATATATTTATATTTTATTTAATAGCTTAAAGGAGGTGATAATTTTCCCGTTTGTTATTACGACCCGTGCAATGTTGCACGGGTTTAAAACTAGTTTTAGAGTAAAGTAATTCTTATTATTTAGATTTTTTTCCTAATAAAAGTATAACCACTAAGTGGAAAAATTAAATTAAAACTGCTAACGTGGATTACCAACCACAAAAATTGAAATATTTTTCTCAAAAAACTTCCTAGATCTCCTTCATATCTAAATGACGTTCACGATTACAAATGAGGCACTCGTGTAAGAAAATAACATTACGTGCAGGCTGCTATCTATTAGGTTTCTAGCAGCGACACCTCTCTTTATTTGTCTACAATTGGATTATTTTTAATAAGTGACTCTTTTTCAGCAATAAAAAAACTATTTGACTAAATCAAGTGATAACAAATTAGAAGATGTAGAGTTGTCAGAAAGCTCATTTGCAACAATAACTAATTCTTTTTGTCAATTTTAACATTTGATGATTGTATCCCATCGATATTGATGTAATTATGCTATAATGAAAAGTTAAATTACGTACTAGTAGTAGTATATTAATGTATGATGAAAGATTTTTATATTAATACAATAAATTGTATACTATTTGATGTGTAAATTGGGAGATGCCGACTAAATTAAGATTCTTTATAATAGCTCATAATTTCCGGGATAAGTATAAGGGGTGAGTTTATAGAACATTCTATAGATGAAATTTAGATTTTAAGTCTAAATATATAAGTACAATGAAATAAGCAGTGCATTACACTAATTTTCTAACTCTACGTTAGAGCATGAACATTGAAGAGCAGGGTTTCATTCTTATATTTTTTCTTTTTAATTCTAGTTATTTGTTTATCATTTTTATTTTAGGGTGTCTCACTCATTTGTTTACCTTTTTATATTAAACTGGTAGTCTATGATAATTTGATCACCCAATGAGACTATTTTCCACTTGTTATCCATCAAGTATAACCACAAATGGTACCCTTCAATTTCGTTAATAATTGTGGCAAAAGTAAAGGTAAACAAATGACCGTGATGGAGGAAGTATATTTTTGACACATCACACTTTCTTTTATCTACCCCACTTTCCACTATTTTATTCCTCTTTCTCTCTTTTTGTCCACATGAAGGAGGATGCTAGGTAGCACGGACACTTCTCCTAATCGGTCGTCCCGTGTCGGACACCGTGTCAGACACACGGAGACACGGACACTTATAAACAAGGAATGAGAGGTCGAAAACTAAAACAGATTGATTCGAAGATGAGTTTGGATAGAAAATAAAAATGAATTATAGTCAAAATAACATTTTACCTTCAACTATTTATATATAATATCAAATACTAATACAAAAATAAAATAGTACGTTGTTTATAACTATAAAATATATATTTTATTAAATTTAAACAGCGTGTCTCGTGTCCTAAATTTCACGAGATTTCGTATCACGTATCCGTGTCGTGTCCGTGTCCGTTTTGGTGCTACCTAGGAAGGATGATATCTTCCTCTCCTCTTTCACCATTAAAGTAGACTCTACTATAAATTTTATCTCTTATTTGACACAAGGGCTAAAAAAAGGACATCCTCCAAAAATAAAGATAAGCGGAACATATTTTACACAAATTCTCATTGAAAACAGCGCATATCCGTCTTTAATGAAGAGGGTTCGGATTTCCTCTCACAAAGAGACAAGTAGAGGACAAGTGGGGATCCATTTAATTTTTCACTTATCTTCTTGTAAGAGGGGATCTGACCCACATTCATTGCCGACTATGTCTTGTGCAAATTTTTGAGGCGTTATTAAAAGGGTAATGATAAATACAACCCATTGGGTTGTAAGTAAGAATTTAATATATTACCTTAAGTAGAATTAAAATTGAAATTTATGATAAAATTACGCGTATATTGATGTCACTAATGCTTGTTTTATGTTTTTATTTCCTCTTTTAGACCCTTAAATACAGCCCACTGGGTTTAACAAACATTAATTGTACATACTGATGTCTTTCTCTAGGTCTCGTGCTTGGACACTAATGGTTTAACAAACATTAATTTAATTAATAAAAAGTTGTCTATTAGAAGTATATTCCATTAAATACGGAGTAATATTTAAGTAACTCCTACAGTGAATTAAGCACTGTCTAGCATTTCTATAATAAATCAAGAAATAGTAAACAACGCAAAATAATGAGTTAGAGATTAGTATATGATGAAGGGTAATGATAAATACAACCCACTAGGTTGTATATAAGCATTAAATGAATTACTTAAAGTGGAATTAAATTAGATATGTTTGACAAAATTACGCGTATATCGGTGCCATTAATATTAAATATAAGCTTTTATTTCCTTTTTTAGGCTCTTAAATACAACTCAGTGGGTTGTATTTATCATTACCCTATGATGAATCACACGAAAAAGAAACGAAAAAGAAATGAAAATACTTAAAGAAATACAAATTAGAATATATTAAAGAAATAAACGTATATACGAGTAGTATATAAACAAGCAAGGGCACATATAGTCTAACAAAAACAACAAAAATTAATTATAGTTCAACACATCTAAATAAGATTAAATAACCTAATTAAGATGGATTATAAGATGATTATGGTAGCATTAGCATCAATAATAATGGTGTCATTAACCACGACACAAGCACAAGTTCCAGCGTGCCTTGAGGCTTTGCTCCCATGTCAACCATTCATGGCCTCCCCAACCCCTCCAGAAGCGTGTTGCGGACCGCTTAAAAAGGTGTTTGAGACCGAGTTGGCATGTCTATGCGCCGCCTTCAGTAACCCTGACCTTGCAGCTGCCTTCGATATGAACAAGGCTATGCAGCTTCCTGTCAAATGTGGAGTCGAAAATGCTGGCCCTAACATGTGCATCAATGGTACGTTACTTTTTTTCTATCTGAGTGATTTTCTAATAAAGAATTGAATTAGAAGATTATGTCCGTTTAATTTTAAGTTCGAGAATCCCAACATGACAATATATATGACATGTTCTTATCAAAAGTTACAACGAAACAATTCGAGGCCTGAATCTTGTAAAATGTACCCCAAATTAAGTTGTCGGATCGGAGTTCTAAAGAATGAAATTTGTACGTTCCAATACAAATGTGTACTAAAACTTATACTTGTATAAACGCATAGTTTTATTGTAAAACTGTTGGGCATATACTCCCTCCGTCCCGGTCATTTATTTACCTTTGCTTTTGGCACAAAGACCAAGGAAAGGGGAGGGGACCATTTGTGGGTGGTGTCATAAGATGACAAGTGGACAATAGTCCCATTGGGTGATGAAATTACTCATCAAAAGCCTTCCCAATATAGAAAGGTAAACAAATGAATGAGACACCCAAATATGGAAATGGTAAACAAATGACCGGGACGGAGGGAGTACAATATTGCATGACAAGTTCTTCCGTCAGACCTGTCTGAATTAAAAATGGAGTAAATGTCACGATTTACGATAAAATGTACCACCTCCTTGTAACTGCTTTCTTTCTATTTCATTAAAATATATATGGGAAAATGGGACGAAAACAATTGCATAAAGGTATTAACTATTTTCTTGTAAATTTTTACAATCACTCGTTGTTGTTTAAACTTGACAAATTTAATTATAACCTTTTATCATTAATTGGTTACACAACACCGGTCAAAATGGGTTAGACTCGAATGACCTGACCTGAAAACGTTGACCCAAAACCCAAAAGTGACCCGAACTTGCATGATCCGAATATGACCCGAAACCTGGATTGACCCGACTCAACCTAAACCCGTCCCGAACCTTAGTTGACCCAATGTTGACCCGGCTCGAGATGACCTAATCCATAACTGACCTGATTCAAAATGACTTAAAGTGATCCAAAATATTCCATAAATAATGGTTTAATCATTAATCCAAAAGCGACCCGACCCAAAATGACCAATACCTGAAAATGATTCGCCTGAAATGACTCGACAATAAATCATCCAAAATGGTACGTTATTTATCGGACGCTAAGGAGGAAAAAACGATCGGTGAGACGTTTTACCAACCGATTTTTACATTTAACGACCATTTTAAAACGGTCGATATCAGACCCTGTTCTTGTAGTGGGCTTGACCCGATCCAAAAATAACCCGACCTATAACCGATCCAATTAACTCGTTTTACCAGGTCTAGAACTAACACTGTATCAAAAAACAGTGGACATATGTCGTATTTGTACGGAGTACAAATTAAGTTAGAACTACAAATATCATATTGATCATAAAATTTTAAAAAAATTTTACAGGAGGACTTCCAACCCCCTCAATTCCATCTTCACCAGGAGCTCCAGCACCACCAACCGCTTCCTCATCGCCACCACCAACATCATTCACTCCTCCAGGCGCCCCTCCACCACCGCCACCACCACCACCACCACCATCAGCATTCACCCCTCCAGGCGCCCCTCCAGCAGTGCCAACACCACCAGCCACCACCCCTTCCTCCTCCCCTCCGACAATTCCACCACCGGGAGCCATTACTCCTTCGTCTGCCCCTCCGATGATGCCGCCACCATCAGCCATGACTCCTTCCTCTGCCCCTCCGATGATGCCGCCACCATCAGCCATGACTCCTTCTTCTACCCCTCCAACGTTATCGCCACCATCAGCTACCCCTCCTACTTCAACCCCGTCGATGACACCGCCACCGACAGCCTCTACCATTCCAACGGCACCACCACCATCAAATTCCACTACTCCACCACCATCAAATTCCACTACTCCACCACCTCCAGGTAATATATACTTCGTACTCCCTAGTTACATTTATTTATAGAAGTTGCCCTTATTGAGAAATTTGAGAACTATGATTTGAAAAAAAAAAAAATATCGGATTTATGTTTCTTGGATATAAAAATTGTAAGTTTACGGCGTAACTTTCTCGGATATAAAGAAAGACCCGCTTTAAGAAAACTTAAAAATTGAAGTATTTATGGACTTAAAATTTTTTAAGCGAATCTCGTATTTATTTTTAAAGATGACCATAAATTTAAAAATTGTAAGTTTACGACAATGTAAACTTGCAAAAATTTAAAGATGTTTCATTTGGAAAAAAAAAACGAAAAAGCGGATCACTTTCTGCACTCGTAAATAAGAGTTATGTCCTATTAAAGTTTTTCCAAAACAAAAATTGGATATTTCGCGCAGAATGTGAGACCTCAGGAGTACCGCGTGAAATTTCCGATAATAATTTATTAGCAACGGAATAGTACTTCCAATATCGGGAAAAAAAATCAAAATATTGACGAGGAAAAAAAATGTTTCTGTTAATGTTACAGGAAATGCCGGAAGTAGCATTACCATTGGAGGACCAGTTGCCACCTTAATGTTGGTTTTGGCAGGATCAATGTTTTTTTAAGAACTCCTAATGTAACTCCATGTTAAATGTTATTGTTGATTATATTGCTGATTTTGTATTTCCACCATTTAATTTTATTGATTCTGGTTTTTAAAGGGCAATGATATGAGCTCTTTTCCTAATTCCACAAAATAAAACATTGGTGGAAATGAGTTGAGTTATTATTTGTGTGCCCTTAGTTCTTGGTATTGGTTTTTTATTTGTGGCAATATGAGAGCCTTATTGAAATGTACTCCTTATTGAAGAGGTCTATGTTAAATAATTTAAGGTTTTTCTATAGTCTAACCCTGTGTTTTTTCAAATTTTACGTGTTAACCCTACTTTTTAAAAATCACACATGGTAACCCTCAACTAGATTAATATGTATTGGCGTGACCCTTCACTATTTTTTCCGTCAATTTGTCCGTTAAGGATGTGACGTTGCCAATTGATTTCTGAGATTTTCTACAAGGTAACCCTCTAATTTTTTAAATTCTACAAGATAACCCTACATTTTTTTAGAATCACACATGCTCAAAAATATAATTCCTTAATTAATCTTTTTTCCACATTTTTACTCAATTACACCCAAAATTATCTAATCTACCTTTATTATCTTTCAATTAACCGAGTTTTAAAAGAAAATCTAGTACGAACTTTGCTCGATATAAAAAAAACTCGTAATAAATTTTTCTAAATGTCAAAGTAAAAGTATTCTATACCGAGCATTGAAAAAATCAATCCCAAATTTGATTCATTGGTTTCATTTAATTAAAAAACTTTTATTTTTGAAACCTCATTAATACCCAAAACTGAAATGTAGTAAACAAGTAACACTGACTCACTTTAGTTATTCTACAAATTGGCGTAAAGTTGTGTACAATTGAGGAATGGGGACTCATTTATAAACATATAGTTTAAAGCTTAATGGTGGATTTATATGTTAATCATCAAACCCGGTTTTTGGAGAATTGCGATAATGATACCTTAAAGAGATGATGATACCGAGAATTGACATTTTTTGAAGTAATTGAGTGGAAAACGTTCTAACAATGATAAATTAAGGAACTAAGAAATTATTTCTAAAAGTGTTTCTTTCGTAAGAAAAAAAAAAGGTTAGCTTGTAAAATTTTATAAAATAGAGGGTTACCTTGTAGAAAATCTCATAATTCAATTGGCCACGTCACATACTTAATGGCCAAGTTGACGGAAAAAATAGTTAAGGGTTACGCCAATAGGTATTAAAAGAGTTGAGGGTTACCATGTGTGATCTTTGAAAAGTAGGGTTACCACGTAGAATTTGAAAAAACACAGGGTTACAATATAGAAAAACCCAATAATTTAAGTCATAACATGAACCTTATGATCTTGAATTACATGATTATCATATATGTAATTTTATTGTTAATCATATTAGAACAAACCTCCGGACAACATGATGATAAAATTTGTTGGTTAGTAAACCCTTAATAGAGAAATGAGGTTTCTCTCCCTTTGTCTATAAACCTTAATGTATGTGTTTGTATGTTTTTATGGATGATCTTTGGGATGGGGAAAACTCACTATTTATAGGTAAGGAGAGGACCAAATTTCATAACTAATAAGCATAATATTAACCTTCCATCAAGGCTAATAAAACATGAAACTTACTCTTATATTTGTAACCCTTTTATGTTACTAGCAAATTAATATGAAACATATGGTTTGAGTTGTAACATGTTCATCGTTAGTAATAAAAGAAACAACTCTCTTACTAATGACCATAAAAATGAGTAAGACTATAACATCTTATGCCATGAATTGGATAGATGTTTCTTACAGTCTCCCACTTGGTCATTAGAAAGATACTTTAGTGGTTTCATAATAAAATCATAAAGCGCGCATGATATGCTAGAATATTTTAATTGTTATCATAAGTGTCTTAGATAATCTGGCGATCAATGTGAGTCATCATGGCGTGTACATGTTATTTTGCAACATGCTTACTTCCATGTACTACTACATATATACATTAACAACTTTAATACCTAGACCATAAATAAGAGTATCATAATGGTCACATAATGTCTTGTATATAAAAGACTTATTCTGTTTTTATTTATCTAATACTTGAGGTGTACACATTAGAAAACAGAAAATGTAGATGTACGTAAATACTATATAGAGCTCAATAATTGTCGTGCATAATTAGAAATCAAATGGCAAAATATGAAAAATTAGGAACTATCTGTAAGACCCATACTTTCAGTGTGTTTCTGAAACGTTGGTGCAGGTAGTCCTTTTGTAAATATGTCTGTCACTTGCAAATCTGAACTTATTGACTCGATGACAATTTTATTTAGTTTAACATCTTGCTTTAGTAATAGGTATTTGAGGTCCATGTGTTTTGAACCCTTGGTTATCCTATCATGCTTTGAGAAAAATGTTGCAGCTTCATTGTCACAGTAGATGAGTAATGGCTTAGAGATAAAATTTAAAGCGCCAAATTGTGAGACAAAATTACGCTGCCATGTTCCTTGAATTGAAGCCTTGTAACATGCCACATATTAGCCATCATGGTGGATCCGAAAAGCAACTCGGATTTTTGACTCCTCCATGATATTGCACCTCCACATAAGAGATACACATAGCCAAGAGTGCAAATCCTAGTGTCAAGACATCCAACAAGATCTAAATCAGAATAACCAGTCACCTTTGGATGACTTGATTTACTATATGTGAGCATGTAGTTTCTTGTTCCCTTTAAGTATCTCAATACTTTCTTTGCAGCTTTCCAATGAGCAATTCCTGGGTTACTTTGAAATCTACCCAGCATGCCAACAGCGTGGCTTATATCAGGTCTTGTACAGACTTGTGCATACATCAAACTCCCAACAAGAGATGCATAAGGATACTTTGCTATTTCTTCTTGTTCCATAGGAGTCTTTGGGCACTTCTCAAGAACTAGTTTGTCTCCTTTATGCAATGGCACAGAACTAGAGGAACAAGTCATCATGCCAAATCTCTCAAGTACTTTGTCTGTGACAACCCTCGCGAATGCGGAAATATAAAACATACAAGCATGTGAAATAATATGCGGAAATACGGTATTTTTAAAAACATTTAAACATGCAAGATATATAACACGAGGAGTGTCAAAATGTTACAAACTAAATACGAAATACAACAAAGAGACGGGGTCTCTTAAAATGTTAGCAAAGAACAAGTGTTTAGCAAAACTAGCTAATATCGTCTAGAGGTGAAAACTTCCAGGGACAACGCCCGCTAGCTCACCCCCGAACCCCAAAACATCATATCCAAAAAGGCATCCAAGCAAGCAACCTGTTCATTCATGAAAAACATGAACGCCACAGTCAGTGGGGAGTAACTCCGGGTTCTCCCAGCCATATCACATTAAACGTACAAAAAAGGAAATACAAAAGTAGATCATGCATATATAGATATACATGTGAGGTACAATAAGAATAGATAGGCAATTCTATAGATAATGATAAGAGCATATGGAATACAAGTCCGAATCCATCATGTTATTCAAAGACTCGGGGAAGACACTCTTAGGCAAACGAATACGCTCACTAGGGCTTGCATCTCACCGTTAGCGGTATAAGTTTGATAAGATTGAGACTCGACAGACAAACCAAATCAAGTCATGCGATGATCACAATAAATCCAACATATTATCATCCATTCACGAACCAAGACATTGACGGTGTCCAATCACGCAATGACCATGAACAATATCATGAAATCACGCATTCAAAGACGACACAAGACGACATCTCTCACGGTAAATGAAACGCACTAGCATCGTGTACATGGCAAGTATGATTAAAAGGACATCCACGGGATCACATTTCCCGGAACGCATACACGATCATATTTCGTATATGTTCACTAATT